>JAJOOS010009876.1:0-46908 GCA_029582725.1 Solanum chiquidenum | reverse complement strand
AGGTGAAAGAATGAAATTTTGAAGTTGAAACTATTTTTTCAAAACAAACTTAAAAAAAAATTCGGGGGTGGGGAGGTCGAGGGGGTGAAAAAAATGAAATTTTGAAGTTGAAAATATTTTTTAAAAACAAACTCAATTTTTTTGAGGGGGTGGTGGGCTGGCGGGGGGGAGGGGGGAGGGTCGAGGATCGGGATTAAAAGATAAAATTTTGAAGTTGAAAATATCTTTCAAAAAGAAACTTAAATTTTTTTTGGGGGGGGGGGGTGGCTGGAGAGGGGAGGGTCTAGGGTAGGGGTGAAAAAAAAATTGAAGTAGAAAATATATTTTTAAAATAAATTTAATTTATTTTTTTGAAGGGGGTGGGGGGCTGATGGGAGGCGAGGGTAGGGGTGGAGGGGCGTAAAAAAAATAAAAAATTGAAATTAGAAATATATTTTAAAAACAACTTTTAGTATATTGTTTTGGGTGGTGGTGGTGGTGGTAGGGGGATGGGGGTAAGGGGTGCGGGGGGGGAAAAAAAATTGAAGTTAAAAACATTTTTTAAAAACAAGCTCTAAATTTTATTTTTTATTTTTGAGGGGTGGTGGTTGGGGGCTGGTTTGAGGGTAGGGCCAAAATAAATTGATTTTTTCAACAAAAAAAATTGTAATATGAAGTTGGAAGAGAGTTTTGGAAAATGTTTTTCTTAAGTTTTGAAGGGAAGTCATTTTCCTTAAATTTGAGGAAAATGAGTTGATTTGGAAAACATTTTCCAAAACATTTAACCCAACCAAACATGAGAAAATCGGAAAATGTTTTCCTTCATACCAAACACACCCTTAGTCCTTTGATTCTAATTTCCGAAAAGGTAGCCGCTCAGATTCTGCCCAAATTTCTTGTTTGTTGTTCGTATTAGAGTTTTTGTGGTAGAAGAATTGTGGCTAGCTCATTTTCGCCTTAATTCGCTTCCCTCAAAGGGGTAATATTTTCCTCCTATTTATTTTCTTTAGTTATGAAGAATGTCTAAATCTTTTTGTGAGTGTCTATCTCTCTATGCTTTGGTGCCTTCATATTTTATTTTCTTGAAATATGTTAGTACTGCATAGTTTGTCGGATTAGCTTCCAGGCATATTAAGGTCTCATCGATTCGGTTTCTTAATAGATGTTTCGTATATTTGATCAAACCATCCTGAATTTTCTGTTTTAAATGTTGTTTGTAGCTCCGTATCGATTTCAGTTCCTAATTCTAAATGTCTATTCTAATGTGATATTTGAGTGTTGGTGATATTATTATTCTAGAAATCTTTGAGCTTGAGTAATTTCTTTGTATATCAATGACTTGGATTAATATACTTGAGTATGTGTTAATATCTCACCTTAGTTACTCTTTTAATTTCATTTTTTTTAGTTTTGCTTTAAAGCATATCGATATCTTAGATTCTTCGTCATTAAGCTTAAGTTTTGGCTCCTCTTTATTTTGTTTAGTTTCAGTATTTCACTGCATATTGCTTGATGAGATTTAATATGTGACTCTTTTTCTTTGTTGAAAGTTTGGCTCATCACTTGGAATTTTCATAGTCCATTAGCTTTGTGTTAATTCATCGGTAGTAAATCTTTATAATCGTTATTTGGGTTTACTTCTTTTTAATTTCATTTGAAAATGTTTAGATTTCACTAGCTGAGTAAAGGGTTGTTGGATTGTTGAATATTTAAATGTGCATGACTACACATTAACCCTCCCAAACTTTTTCTCCTACTTGGTGCCTAACTTGGTACAATGAAATGCTCAAATTAAAAAATGCTACAAAAGTTACTTTATTTTGCTAAATATTTGTTCGCCCGATTCTTAGAAGTTTAGGGCAGTTTTCCAGTAGCTTCACTAAATCATTAATTATAATAAATAATTAGCAAGTTCTTGTTTATTTTTTACTTGGAAAGTGTTTAATTAGTTGTTGTTTGATTTAATGATTTGCTTATTGTATCAATCAATTCAATACTAATATTATTTTCTTTTTGACCTGTAAAATTCCATTCAAGTCCACTATGGACTCCACTCTTGCCTGTCCTTGAGTCGTTTCGAGTCACCCATATATTTGCAATAAAAGAGAAGCTGAAATGGTTTTTTGGAAAGCCGAAAACAGGCTGATATACAGCCGTATACACTGATATACAGGTTGAGTGCAGCAAATACAGGGCCAAAAATTAATACAGGTGCTTGGAGAGCTAAATTAGGTTGTATACATCAAGTATACAGTCTAATATACAGGAAGAAAGACCAAAATGCAGTCATATGCAGTAGTATACAATCAATGTATACACTGGTTTTTGGACTAAGCAGATTTTGAGAGAAAATGGGTCAGGGCCCAATTTTGCTTTTCTTTTATAACAGCAGGTTGGAAGGAAGAAAGGACTAAAATGATCCCATTTTACATTATTCAACCCATTTTTAGATTTAGGACAGGTAGACAAAGGTCCAAAAATTGAATTTGGGCCAAAAGCCCAAATTTGACTTCCTCCTTTCTTTGTTTATTTATTATAGTGACTAACCTTCTATTTGATATTGATTAACTTAAGGGAAACTTACATAAATATAGTATATTAAGAAAATATTTACCATTTACCGCAATAACATTTTTTTCACTTGATCAGTTTTAATACATATTACAAAGAATAATTTATTATTTGCATATAATATAAGTTTTTATTGATGGATAATACATTTATCACATATTTTAATACACTTATAATTCAATGTGATAATTTCTTACTAAACGGGCATAATACATTTTTAAAAAATAGTTATAATTCATATATATTGCATGCATAATTTTCTTTTAATACATATTGCATATTTAACATAGTATTGCTATATATTGCTATAGATGATAATAAATAAAAAGTATCGCCAAAATAAGTAATTATTTATTAAAAGGTACCAATCCAAGTAATTTTTTCTTAACTTAATTAGATTCCCCAAAAGATAGAACTATATTCTTTATGTTAGTTTATTTTAACAAAACTTTTTTATCAACTCTTGTATTTTTATTGAATATCTTTAGGCAAAACCTTATATTTATTCTTCAATTAATTTAAAATGGTTTTCATACTTTAATTGACTAAATCGGTCTAAATTATTATTTTCTTTTTAAAAAAAGAGATTCAAATAAATTCTAATTAATCAAATTTCTGTTAAAATTCTATTTATATGCACTTCAATTCAAATGTTTTCATTAAGGTCCAATTTTCTTAAAAATTTAAAATTGTTCTTTTAACAATTTTCTCGAGTTGATCGAATATTGTAAATTATATTTATAATCATTTTTCTAATAAATAGTCAAAATATATTTTAACCAAGTCGTAGGATAACCGCGTGTTAGCGGACACTTCAAATGCTTTAAAAACCTTCTTGAAGTCTAAATGAGAACCTCTTACCCATTTTCTCAAAATTTATAAAGGCTTAATTTGTTAGGGTCTTTTAAATTAAGTTTTCTTAATTTCTTTAAAAAAATAAATTAAGTGGCGACTCTTTTCTAAGTATTTTTCTCAAATTGTTTTATACTTAGAACATTTCAAAAAGTGATTTTTCTAAAGATATTAAAATTACGGCATAACACCCACATTGTCAACTTCTGTGTTTTTTATCTTGAACATTCCTTAGCATTGTTTTTACATTTTTGAGTAGAGATTTAGGGTTTGTTGGTTTTTAGCATCAAATTTGAGCATTTGGAAACTCGTTTGTTGCCCAACCTGATCGAAAACTTCATTGGTAACGATTTCTTGTTCTTTATTATGTTTGGCTAAAACCCCCATTCTTGGGGGTGTGATTATGTGGTTGAATGCATTAATTAGCTAATGGGTGTTGTTATTTACTGATTTCATTGTTTATTTGAAGTGGGTTCAATTAATAGTTTGTGTTTTAATTGAGGAATTGTAGTTGCTAATGCAATTCTAGGTTAGTACTCTATACTTGCTTTAGAAAGAAGTGTTAGAGTTAAATTGTTAGTAGATGAATGTAGTGATTGTGTTGTTACAAATTTAGCTTGAGCAAGTGGGTCTGAATACAATCTTACAAATCTAGCTTGAAAAAGTAGATTGATTAAGGTAATGGATTGTTAATTTGTGTTGTGTTTGTCGAGGTTCGAAAGAACTCACTTGATTCGTAATAGTGGATTGAGAAATGGCTATTGCACCCAAAGCTCAGCCTACCCACTGAGATTCAATGACTTTTAGTAAATAATAATCACCCATTACGTGAATTTGGCATTCAATTTAGCACACTCCCAAGAAACCTTCCCTACTTGTTCATCTCCGATTTTAGTAGTCCTAATTTGGTTACACTAATTCCCCCATCTGATATTAATTGTCAAAACCTTGTCATTTACTTTATTGTTGTGAAAATGTCTACATCTACAGACGATAAGAACACTATTTTAATTTTTAATCGAAATCTTTACCGTATCACTCCCTGTGGGATCAACCCCACCACTTAGTTAGGCTTATACTTGTTAGCGACCGCCTACACTTAGGATCGGATGAAGTGTAATTGAGCGTTATCAATAAGGAACTTACACCCTACCTCAAAAATTGATTTGTATAACCCATGATAGATCAAGAAAAAGATTATCCATGATGAGATTGTTGTACGTATGTTGATGATTCCATTTTTCGAGATGCTTGAGTACATTTTTCTATACTGGACGTTGGACATGGCCAAAAGTTTTGGGAATGTTGAATTTACCTTGTTAATCATCCCCAAATCAGCCCCAAATGAGAGATCTCCCTAAATCAGGGATCTCCCATTATGGCTAACAGTCACTAGCTTAAAATCAGCAGACAATTATGACTCTTGATTCTTGTATGTATCTCTTGCAAATCCTAAAGTTTGATCAAGAAAGAATATTGCAATTCTTTTATTTTTTCAGAAGTTCCAAGTTAACATGATTATTCAACTTGGTATCAAGAGCCTTGTTTTTTTCAGTGGATTCACGAGATACCTTGTCAACAAAATTTGATGGGCATAACTTTCCTATTTGGAAGTTCCATTTCAAAGCTTTCATTAGAGGAAAGGGACTCCTTGGAGTTCTGGATGGATCAAAGGATATACCCGCAGAAGAAAAAGAAGGAGAAGCTTGGGAGTTAGACAATGGAAAAATTATCACATGGCTAGTGAATTCTGTCTCTGTTGATATAGTTGTGGAACTGACATTGTTTGAGAAAGCACCAGAAATGAGGAGTCATCTACATATACTATGTAACCAAAAAAATCTGGCCAGAGAATTCGAATTGGAAAGACTACTTACCGAATCTACACATGGTGAGAAAAATGTTCACTATTTTAATTCTTTATTCACATTATGGGCAGAGCAAGATCAGGCTTTTGCTGCTTCTATCCCTGCGGTTGGATTGAAGGATTCCATGGCTACAATGAAGAGGACAAGGATAGTACAATTTCTAATGAAACTCAGGCCTGAGTTCGAGTATTTGCGTGCTAGTATTCTTAATAGGGAATATCTACCAGCTTTGGATGTGGCAGTTGCTGAAGTTCTTTAAGAAGAAACTCGATTAAGTTTGAAAGTGCAAGAGGGAGGTGAATTGCTCTTTTTTTATTATCTTTCTTTGATAGTCGACTTATGGTATTCATTGGTCGATTAGTGTTTCAAAGAATGAATAAACAAACTTGACAGTGCAAAAAGTAAGATTGACACAAGATGTTTTTATACTATTTGGGATCCAATATGGATCTTACGTCCAGTCCCCTGGGGTTGCAAGGGTGTTCTCTTCTAGCCTTTTGAATCTTTGAAGTTTGTACAAGCTTTGAGTATAGCTCTGATGTCTACACTCGGTTTATTTTTTTTTCTTTTTCTTTTGATACAAAGCCTCACCAATAATATTTTTCTCTTTTTTTTATTTACACAGAAAAACCTAAGTAATACAATGCTTGTTAAAAGTAGAGTAGTGAATGTAGGATGATTTAGAGTCGTGTACACCTTTCTTCATTGGCGGATCTTGATTTTATAGTGTGAGCTTTGAGTCTTCAAAATGAAGAGATGGGCACCCAAGAAATTTGATCCTTGGAAAAGAAGGCAATGAAGATCCTTATTCTCCAAGAATAATGTCAAGGCTAATCTTCGACTTCCTTATTGATTGTCATTTGATTTCTCGATTGAATCTTTGTTTGAATGCCTTTTCCTTAGATGTTACTCTTGATTGGAGGTTAATTGATTTGTGGCCATTGCATTCATCTTCTTTGATTGATGATCTTAATTTTAATCTTCAAATTGCAGTTGTTATCATCCTTGTATCAAGATTCTTCTAGATAATGGAATATCTTGAATGTCGTGATTTCAGGGATTCTTGATTGGTGATCTATTCTTATTATAGATCCATTCTTGAGTCACCTTTGATTCTTTCCTTCCTGTTATAGATCCATTCTTAGTTAGCTTTGATTCTTTCCTTTTTGATGTTGTCTTAATCCTGCAGAGATTCACAATTAGTTATCATTAAAATCTTGCGCAAACAATCTCCCCCTTTTTAATGATGACAAATATGTAGTAGTGATACTTCCATGCTTTTATAGTCGACTGGTGGAGTCGACTGAGATCTCATTTGCTCCCTTGAATGTTGTGATAGGTGCAATAGTGATACTTCCCTGTGTTTATTAGTTGATTGAGATCTCATTTGCCCCCTGAATGTTGTGGCGGATTTCCAGCTACTTAATACCATTGTACCAAATGCTAGTAACTCCCCCTTAATATGTTAAGCCTTGTAGATTTTTTTTTTATAAGGGATGATAATAAACTAATGCAGTAACTATTCAACAAGCATTATTGATCAATAATCAACCATTCTTCAAACTAAGACGGATATACTAATAGCATTCCAACAACCGATTTTAATAGTATTCATTATTCTTCCCCTTTGACACCATCAAAAAGGAAAGAGAAAAGAAACTAACAAAAGCAGTAAGCATAGAGCAATTTTAAGAAGGGCAATTGATAACGCTCAACTACACTTCATCTAATTCTAAGTGTAGGCGATCGATAACAAGTATAAACCCAACTAAGAGTAGGGGTCGATCCCATAGGGAGTGATACGGTAGATAATTTAATTAAGAAGTAAAATCGTGTTCTAATCGTTTGTAGAAGTAAAGGTTTCGCAACATTAAAATAGATCACAAAGTTTTAACAATTAATATCAAATGGGGGAATTTGGGTAATAAATTTAAGACAATAACACGAGAAGTAAACAAGTGGAGATTGTACCTTAAGAGTGTGATCAGTTGAATGCTTATTTCACGTAATGGGTGATTACTAGTTGCCCAAAGTTGTTGAATCTTAGTGGGTAGGCTAGGTTTTAAGTACAATATCTATTTCTCAATCAACTATTGTGTTTCAAATGAGTTGTCTTGAATCTCAACAAACATAACACAACCAAGCAACCAAATTCCTTAATTAACTCACTCTTTCAAGCTGAGTATGTAAAGACGCAATCAAACCCACTTTTCAAGCTAGATTTTAAAGACGCGATCAATAAAATCATCAATTAATCATTCTACACTATTAACTCTTTCTCAAGTAAGCATAGAGAATTAAGCTAGAATTGAATTTGAAACTTCAATTCCTTAACTAAAACAGGAACAATTAATTGAACCCACTTCAAAACAACAGTAAAATCAGCAACTAACAACACCCATTAGCTAATTAAGATATTCACATACATAATCACACCCCTAAGATAAGGGGATTTAGCTAAACATAGCGAAAAATAAGAAATCATTACCAAAAAGATTTTCCATCTAATTTGCTAGCGATCTGCAATTCTCAAACATCAAAATCCAAGCTAAAAATACAATCTCTGAATCACAATCCCAGAAAAAATACTAAAAAATGTAAAGATAATGTTCTAGAATGTAAAAACACAAAAACCCAGAGGTAAACATTGTGGGAACTTCTTTTCTTCTTTTAAAAATTTTATTTATACGTTCCCAAAATTTCAGCACGGAGTCAACTCGGTGGAATAAGTCAGGCTCACTGACCAGTTCAACGATCTGCCAAGTTGCTCCTCTTCTCGCCCTTTTGGTTTGGATCTTTCATCAAATTGTTCTAGAATTTTTTGGCGATCTTAATAGACATCGTCAATCTCTTCGGCGTGTCGCCAAATTACTTGTTTGCTCGCCAAGTTGATTTTGTTCATGGGCTGCTATGCTGGAACTTTAGGCGAGCTAAAGGTCCACTCGGAGACTCGCTGAGTCGCTTTGGCGTTTTTCGGCTTTGCTTTCCTTAAACTTTTTCAGTTTTTTTCAAAAAAAGTTCATCAAAATGTCCTTGCCTTACTCTTGTGTCTTCATTGATGCATATCAACATATTAACATAAGTTATGAGCATAAAATAGAAATTGAGGATACTAAATCCTTGAATAATAAGACCTAAATGAGTCAAAATGCCTGACTCATCACACTCCTAAGGTCCAATCTCTACTTAAGAGTTGGGGTCGATCCCACAGGGAGTCATACGGTAGAGAATTCAATTAAGAAGTAAAATCGTGTCCTAATCATTTGTAGAAGTAAAGGTTTCACAACATTAAAATAAATCACAAAGTTTTAACAATTAATATCAAATGGGGAGATTTGGGTAACCAATTTAAGACAAATAACACGGGAAGTAAACAAGTAGAGATTCAACCTTAGGAGTGTGATAAGTTGAATGCTAATTTCACGTAATGGGTGATTACTAGTTTCTCAAAGTTGTTGGATATTAATGGGTAGGCTAGGTTTTAAGTACAATAGTCATTTCTCAATCAACTATAGTGTTTCAAGTGAGTTATCTCGAACCTCAAGTAGCATAAGATAACCAAGCAACCAAATTCCTTAGTTAACCCACTCTTTCAAGCTGGGTATGTAAAGACACAATCAAATCCACTTTCTCAAGCTATATTTTAAAGATGCAATCAATAGAATCATTAATTAATCATTCTACTCTATTACCTCTTTCTCAAGCAAGCATAGAGAATTCAGCTAGAATTAAATTGACAACTTCAATTCCTCATTTAAAACATGAACAATTAATTGAACCCACTTCAAAATAACAGTAAAATCAGCAAGTAACAACACCCATTAGCTAATTAAAACATTCAACTAAATAATCACACCCCTAAGATAAGGGATTTTAGCTAAACATAGCGAAAAACAAGAAATCATTACCAAAAAGATTTTCTATCTCATTTGCTAATGATCTGCAATTTCCAAACGTTGAAATCCAAGTTAAAAGTACAATCTCAGAATCACAATCCCAAAAAATACTAAAAATTATAAAAACAATGTTCTAGAATGTAAAAACTCAAAAACCCACAGGTAAACAATGTGGGAACTTCTGTTCTTCTTTTAAAAATTACATTTATACGTTCCCCAAATTTCAACATGGATTCCACTCGGCGAAATAATTCGGGCTCGCTGACCAGTTTGGTGATCCGTCGAGTTGTTCCTCTTCTCACCCTTTTGGTTTGGCTCTTTCATCAAATTGTTCTGGAACTTTTGGCTAGCCTGATCAAAATCATCGATCTCTTCAACATGTCACTGAATTGCTTGTTTGCTCACAAAGTTTGTTTTGTTCATGGATTGTTATGTTGGAACTTTAGGCGAGCTGAAGGTCCACTCGCCGATTAGCCAAGTGGCTTTGGCGAGTTCCAACTTTGCTTTCCTTCAATTTTTTAAGCTTTTTCGCTTCTTTTTGCATCACAATGTTCTTGCCTTACTTTTGAGCCTTCATTGCTGCATATCAATATATTAACATCAGTTATGAGCTTAAAATAGGCATTGAGGACACTAAATCCTTGAATAATAAGCCCTAAACGAGTTGAAATTCCTGACGCATCAACACCCCAAACTAAAACTTTTGCTTGCTCTCAAGTAAACACAAGATCAATCAGGCCAACATGGATGTCTACAAATAGTGCTCCTTGAGACTCAATATGAATGCCATTGAGGTTCAATCTACACATGCAATGATTAATTTTGCACTAAAAGTTTCACACTATGACTAGCCATCATCAAATAGAGTTCAACCTCATAATGCTCACTCCAAATGCAAATACATGCTCAACAAGAGTAGTTGAATTCCCTCACGCCAAAAATGATTCCAAGCTCTCACGAAGCCAATCAAAGATTACAATTTAAGAAATCAAAATCAACTCTCACACTCTAAAAAAAACACATGCATGATTTTACCCATAGGCTTGCCCGTATTTTCCGATCAACATATCATTCGACTTATGCAAGATCATCAAGGTCTTTCAAGGCTTGTAACTGGGCTGAGGATAAAGGTATGATTATTTTAGCTTAGTGACTTCCACCTTCATGCAGCATGTCTTAAATTTTACATATTTTCCTTTTCTTTCATTCTTTTGAACTTCACAACCCACCCTTGGTATATTCAAATACAAAATTTTGGTATAACTCATCGAATACCCATTTTATTTCCACCAATGCACAATTCATACAAATTTATTTTTCAATAATTTTCTCTTACTTTTTCTTTTTCCTCTATCTTTTTTTATATGGAGGGGCTCCATATTTTTCATCTTTTTCTTCAACACAAGTCTTCAAGGGTGGATTTCACAAACTTTTTGCTCAATTTGTTTCCTCATTCTTACCACACCCCAACTTAGGCTTTTGGCCTAAGATGGCTATTCAAATAGGCCAATGCTTCATGAAGGTTTTAGGTAGGGAGGAAAGGGCCATGTGTGTTCATGTTTCATCCAAAGAAAATGGTAGGCTCAACTGGTGCCAAGCAAGGTTCATACTCTCACAAGGTGGTCAACATTTACACATCACGTAATCAAGAGGTGGATCAATGAGATTAAAACCGACATTCACAAATTAAGCCATAATAAATGAGAAGTTCAAGACACAAGTGGTAGCACCAAAATGTTAAAAAGAAATAATCATCCAAAACAAACAGAAACTAACAAAATACAACACAAGGGGATAAGTATGAAGATACCATAACCCCACTAAAAGAACTAAATAGTCTCCTCAATGTAAGAGAAAATAAATGTCTCAAAAGTAAATAAAAGTGCAGGAGAGTCAAAATCCCCCTGTCAGGCTACGCCTGAGGTAAACTCTATATGGCTGGCGTGACCTCAATCGGGGCATCAGTGCCCGGCTTATCTCCTACACTGGATGGCTGCACAATGACATCTTACGTTGGTTGAAACCTACTGGAACCTATCATCGATGTATCACACAAGGAAGTCTCAGTAACCATCCGGACCATCACAGCCTCAAGGTCCTCCAAGTACTCATACACTGCCTCCTAACGAGTCGCTAACTACTCCTCATTAGTCTCTGGCATATCTGACTAAACACTATCATCAGCTATAGTAGCATCTCTAGTCACAGTAGCCGAAGGGATCTCAGAAATAGTTGGCACATCTGAATTGGGACCCTCGGGAATGTTAACTCCACCCTAAAGAATAGAGATGTCTATTGACTTCAGCTCGTCCACATCACGTTGTAGTCCAACAATATTAATCCTCGAGGCTGTCAAATTAGTGTCTTGTCGATCACTCCACTCACATGCCTCCCCCCTAGCAGTCGGTGCATCTAAATCTTGGCCATGGGCCGTAATCAACTCACCATGTTCCCGTAACTCCTCCCAAATGGGAGCAAGTGCAAACTCAATAACTCACTCAATCATGGAAGGGACAACTTCCTCAACTTTCGAAGAACGCACATCGGTCGAATGGGCGAGATGACCCATTGTATATAGCATGGCCTTTGTCAATGAGGGACAGGAGGTAGCAGCAGCATCATAAATAGCAGGGGTGGAGGATCTATGCATACTTTTCGGCTCACCATCCAGAGTAGGAGGAGTAGTTTCAGTCTCCATAGTTTCTATATCGACAACTTTGATATATCCACCGGTGGTTCCCTCCTCCGCTCGGAGTCGTCCTTCATATACTAAGCCCCAATCCTCCTTATGTCAGTAGATGAGGTAGGATTAACGTTAACATCAGTCTTGTGCATGAACGACACTCCAGCCCGATGATACAAATCACAAATGAGAACTGGGAAAGACAATGAGGTCTGACTCTATTTGGCCCTCTTGGTCATCTTCTGAGCAATAATCGACCCAAAATTCAGCCATTCCCGAGCAATAATGCACCCTAGAAGTGCAGTCTTCAGATGCCAGACGATGGACTCATTTTTGGATAGCATCAAGGTGGTGCTGATGAAACCGAACCAGTACCTAGCAGCCACATTCAAATCTCTCTTTTAAATTGGTACCTCCACCTCTATCCATGGGGGTTACACATCAAACAGTAATGGGGCCAACCACCCCTTCAAATCATCTAACGACTTGGTCTTGAGCATAGTGGTCAAAGTGTGGATTATCCAGACTGTGCAAGCAAGCAACTAATTTATGTTCGTCTCATTGCTTTTAACCTTCTTCACACGAACCTCAACAAACTCTAACGGTGTCGCTAATCTAGCCTTCTTCTTCCCTTTCAGGAGTAACCGTGCATAACTCTCGTAGAACTCTCTGACCCACATAGGCACATATGGATTCCGAGGCTTTGTGAACTGCTCAATTTGTGGAACCTAAGTGTGTCCCACATTGCTAGACATATGTCCACTACCCCATCAGTGGACAACCTCTTATCCTCTAGAATTGTTTGCATACTGCCATCCTTCAGCCTGTTCATAAAGCGTGGCGGAGGTGCTTGAGCTGGAAGCACTTGTTTTGCCTGTTCAACTGCCTGTGTTTGACGTGGTGGAGGTGTTGGGAGTGCCGGGAGTCGTGCCAGATCATACAGTGCTTCGTAGCGCAACTTAGAACATTTACGCTTTAGTGTCTAATCGTCTACTGGCTCTAACTCATAGACTGGAGTCTTAGACCCCACATCATCCTCACTTTCAGAATCAAATGTGGTGAGGTGGGTGGAATATACACCCATACTATCGGAGCTGGAGCTGCTCGAACTGGGTTTCGCTGGCTATTTTCCTTTATCCCAACCACTGCTTGAGTGGGTCGAGATCTAGTGGATAATAGAGGTGCAACTTCTAGAGCAATCACTATCCCTTTTGCCCTTTTTCGGGGTTGAAGACCCTTTCCTGGAACCTTTGGTGTAGCCATATCTATCAAAATAAGCAAACAAAATGAATGTGGTTGCAAAGGGTTAGTGAAATGAACATTTTCAAAAATGTAGGAAAACTCGCGGATCAACTTGGCGAGGCACAGAGTTCATTCAGCGAGCCTTAGAGTGCTCACCGAAAGTAACAGAACAACACAACAGTAAATCAACACAAATTGGCAAGACAACAGAAGATTCGACGATTCGTCAAACCTAATCAGTGGTACACATCGGTCTCACCAAAAGTTACAAAAAATTTAGAAAAAGTTAGGCTTCAGAACGGCGATGCTAAGGCTGTTCGGCGACAAGTCGAGTCAACTTAGCGAGTACAAGCGTATCGCCAAAAGTTATAGAACAAAATAGCAACATTTCAA
Organism: Solanum chiquidenum; assembly: GCA_029582725.1. Classification (NCBI taxonomy): domain Eukaryota; kingdom Viridiplantae; phylum Streptophyta; class Magnoliopsida; order Solanales; family Solanaceae; genus Solanum; species Solanum chiquidenum. Next base: position 33,424 of record JAJOOS010009876.1, on the reverse strand, counting down.
GGTCAAAACACCGATGGAAGGAATCAGTTGGTGAACTACTGAGTCATTCGGCGAGCTCGACTAAGCTCACCAAATGGCCCATCATGCCAAATTTTTACCCTGACCTCTAATGGTCAACTCACAACTTACAATAACCAAATTCAATCCCCATTCTATACAATTCAAGTCTAACCCATACTATTACATATCCCAGGGTACTCAGACTTCCTCCAATTTACCTAGATTCGACCAAACAACGCCTTTGCCTTTAAGAATGACGTTAACTGATCCATTGGGAAAATTCGAGTTGTTTGGTGGAATTTGGGTTACTCAGTTTTCACCCACAAAAAGCCTAACATGCAAACCTGCAATTTAAGCAATTTAAACATGAAATTTAAACTTGTTTAGGCCAAACACAATATCTAACATGCTCGATTACCAAATAATATTCAACAATGGATTAAACACACAAAGACACATAATAGATCCAACAACTACTCACAAGCATGCTCAGAACACATCAAGAAATTAAGGCTAATTTGGAACACCAAGCCCAGAAGTAGACAAGGAAACGATTAAGGCAAAAGCAAAGGCGAGCAATGCGATGAATTCCAATCACACAATGACACCCACACAAAAATTAGGTAAAAAATAAGATGTAAAATGTAATCGTGAGAGTGAAAGGGGAGAAATTTCAAAATAAGGAGAGGTTTCGAATTTAAAATTGATGAAAACCTTTGACCCTTCCGTTCGCGCCTCAGTCGATGAGCCTCATTAATGTCGCTGATCCACTCGGTGATGTGCCTAATAGGTTTTAGCTCGCCAAAGTTACCACAACTTCAACCATTTAGTTGGTCGAAAAAGTGATTAATATCAGGATCGCCGAACTACTCAGTGATGCACCAAGTGGGTTCTGAACTCGCTCATTTGCCTATTTCTCCCAAACTTCAAATTTTCAACCTGCACATCCAACAAACGTTATTCAAACAACATAAAATAAAACTTGGATTTCCTCCCAAGAAGAGCCTTATATAATGTCGTGGCACGACTTGTTCATGGATCATGCCTCATTTTTGGGGTTCACCAAAGAATCACTTGGGAGCCCTCCGCCTTAGAGGCTTGGATTTAAATGAAATGAGATCTGATCCATCTGTGTTTCTAGTTGCTTAATGGATACCGAGTGTGATGTGACCACTTGGTTAACAGAAGAGACATCATATTTCATCTCCTTGAGAACCTTGTCTGATCCATCTACTTTATTTAAGATGCGAGCAAGCATAACTTCGATGCAGAAGTTTTCAGGGTCAGCCCTTGGTTCTTTTGGCTTTTGATGCTCATGGGGAGGCACATAACGATCTTTGTCTCCATCTCGATCCCTCCCATTTGCACCACGGTCACGCCATTCATGATCTCGATCTCTCCTACTATCATTGTGATCTTTATTCCAACCTTGATTCCTTCCCAACCTTGGATAGTTCGAATGAGAACCCCCCGCTTGGTTTGCTAAGAACTGTAATTCTTCATTGTACATCGCTTCAAAGTGTGCGTTATCAGGGTTTGCACCACTACTAGTATGGATAATATATACAGCATTGTAAGTTCTTGATAAGAGTTCTTGAAATGTTGATTTCATTCTTGAATTAGGATGGGTTTGAGGAGTTCTTGAGATGAATGTTAGGAGTTTGAGGATTGTTTTGAGTATATTTTCATGTACTTATGTTGGGCATACGATTCTAAGAGAGTTTGGTAGAAATCAATCGATTCTAGGTGAATTAGAGCCAAAAATCGAAGAAGAAAAATTCAAAAGTTTCTGGGCTGGGGCTGGGGCGGCGTGCCAGCAGTGCGCCCAATCAAACCCAGTAAATGGAGGCTAGGGCGGCGTGCCAGCAGTGTGCCCAATCAAACCCCTGGTAGATGAGGGTTGGAGCAGTGCGCCCAATCAGACTCCCAACAAATGGGCTATTTTCCTTTTCCATACTTGTTTATTTGAGTCAAGATTTCATTCTCTTCTTAATCCCTACTAATTAAACCTTCATTAATCATCATGAATGATAACCCTTGAATTCATAATTCAAATTCAAGGAAGAGTTAAGAGTAAAATTTGAGAAAATCCCTTTGAGTCTTTTCGAGGAGTCTTCTACAATAAGTTATACATTGTTTCAAGACTCAAGTAAGTGAGTATGATAATGAGGAGAATGTATTTAGGAGTATACATTATCATTGAGATCCTTGATTCGAGTTAGTCATGTCCATAATTCCGCATGAACTCTATAAATGGAGTGTCTTTGAGAGGAGTAGTATCTTCAATTTCTAAGTTCTTGATTATTGAGTTCCTAATACTTTTTGAAACTATATTTCATAATCATGGATTACCATATGTTATACATGGAGGCCCTTGAGTTGAGTCAGTCATGCCCATAATCTGTATGAACCCTATGAGTCGAGCATTCATTAGATGAGTAGTATCATTGAGTCCTTGAGTTCTAGAGTTATTGAGTTTCGAGTATTGATATATATATATATGGTTATTTAAAACCTTGAATTGAGTCATTCACATCCATAATTTGGCATGAACCCTATTTTGAGAAGTCTTTTACAATTATTTAAAATCTTTTTTAAGACTTGAGTAAATGAGGATGAGGATGAGGAGAGTCAAGTTTCATTTTTTTTCAAAATGATATATGGGAACTAAGTATTCCTAAGAGTAAATGTTTTTACATTTAAGAAGAGAGGAAACACCAATTTTCAAAAGAGTTAACGAGGAGTTTTTCAGTATAATCACTTTTAAGAGAAACCATTTGAGTAATAATCTCAAAGTTGAGGATGAGGAAATATTTTTTTAAAACATATGAGCTAAGTTATATTTTGGGAGTAGTATTGAGAACTGATATGGGGGAGAGTTCAGGTAACCCACAACCCCCATAAACCATGTCTGCCAGCTGGGTATAAAGGGTCATACTTTTTAGATGATTCCTTATTGATTTTTAAGCATAACTTAGTGGATCCACTTAGTTGAGGAGTTCTATACCCCAGCAAGGTATAGGACAATTTTGGCAGCATGGGTGAGACGTTGTATCATCACATAGCTCATAGTGATGGTTGTCGGTTAGAGAATATCTCAAATAAGAGTTATTATTGTATTTTTTACATAAAATGAGTTATTATTGTATTTTTACATACAATATAGTTTCTACCTATTGTTTTACAACTTTTCATATGTTGCATCTTTTATTGTTGCTTTATCCTCGAGTATCTTGAGTTGAGTATCTTATTATTGAGTTGAGCCCTATTTCTCTGAGTTGAGTTGAACTATGTTTCACTAAGTTGAGTATCTTATTATTGAGTTGAGCCCTATTCTCTTAGTTGAGTTGAACTATGATTCACTGAGTTGAGCCCTATTTCATTAAAGATAGTTTGAGCAATTATCTCAAACTAGAGAAAGAGTATGTATTATACATTTGAGCATGAGTATATATTATTGGGAGTAGTATTGAGCACCGATATGATGATGAGTTTAGACAACTAAAAATCCTCATACAACATGAATGTAAACATGGGTAAACATAATTTTTAGATAAATCTTTATTGCTTAGTGTATCCACTTAGTTGAGGTGTTTTATACCCCGACAAGGTATAGGACAGTTGTGGCAGCGTAGGTGAGGCTGCATCATCATGTAGCTCATAGTGATGGTTGTTGGTTAGAGAATCTCTGAAATAGAGTTAAAAGTGTATTTTTATTATATCACTTAATATGTTGAGTTTAGAGATGAGTAAGTATTTTTGTAAAGTTTTAATGATTTCACTTCTTTATTTCTTTACATTCAGTTGAGTATATATCTATATCTATTGTAGTCCTTTCATTCAGTTATTTTTTATTCATCAATATTACATACTCGTACATTCAATGTACTAATATCATTCGAATTGCATTTCTTAATGATGCAAATACAGGTTCTTACGATCCTCAACAAGAGTTTGTTGAGATCACTCCATCCGCTCATCAACTTTTTAGTGAGGTCTTCTTGCTTTTGGAGGACTCCATTTTTATGAGTTGTTTGTATTAGTAGCATTTTGAGTAGTTGTGGGTCTTGTCCTGACACTCGTCAATATACAGTAGTGGCTTCATAGATAGATAGTTTTGCAGAGACTTTCAGTTTCAGAGATTTTCTTTCAAACTTATGTTTAGTACTCAATATATTCATAGAGTTCTGTGATTTAATACACTGTTGATTTAGCATTTCTTTTAGTTTGATGTTTATGCATGCTCGAGTTAGTCTTCTGCTTGTAGTGATAAGGGTTTGTTGGGGACCAGTAATGGTTCTCGAGTGCCGGTCACGTCTAGGGTGTAGGCTCGGGTTGCGACAAACTTGGTCTTAGAGCGCAGAGTTCAAGTGTTCTAAGGTGTCTATAAAGTCATGTTAGTAGGATCTTATTTATGGTTCTGAGGTCCCCACTTTTATAAATGAGTTACTATAGACATTTAAGAAATGTTTCTCTTCTTTCATACTCTAAATCGTGCAATAGAATTGTGTCATAAGGAACTTATTCAAACTCTTACATTTCTCAAATCCATTCAACCATCCTTTATACTCAAGGTAGATGAAAATCAAAGATCAGATTCTTATGGATGAGTTACTCTCAGCAAAAATCATTAGAAAGTCATGAGACTACAGAGGGGCTTGAGAGAAGCTTGTGAGTGAGCTTAAGTGTTGAGATTAGAAAGAATGCTTTCTTAATCATATGAATTATGTGTTTGAGCTCAAAATGAGGTGTACTCCCAGAGTATCTTCTCTAAACCTTGTTGCAGGTGAGACCTATAAGAGGACAATATGTTTTAGAATGCTTGGATAGTATTTTTCACTTGAAAGATAGTATGAGTTGCGATGTTATAAGCAGTAGTAGTAGAAGTGTCCAGAGTAAGAAGTTTGCATTTAGAAGTGTGGTAACCTTAGAATTGGAGTTAGTTAATGAGTAGAGTTTGTAAGTTGTAGCCATGTACCTAGTAAGTCAATAATGATGAGTTTTTTACCCTTATAGGTAGACTAAGAAGTGATGAGTTTGTGTAGATTTCATGATAGAAGGTAGAGTAAGAGTTACTAGTATGGATGAGTTAGAGTATACTTTAACCAAAAGGGAGTTTATGTCAATGTAGCATTGTGTTAGTGAAGGCCAAGTATAGGTGTTGAATAAAAGAGTAGAGTATTCATAAGGTGATAGATCTAAGTTAGCCTTATAATTTTTAAGGGAGAGCCTATTATATTCAGAGGATTATAGGACTAATTAAGTAATGATATATAGTGAATGGGTAAATAGTACATAAGTTGTGAAATGGAATGTGATGGTAAACAAAGTTGAGTGTTGAGAATCAAATAGAGATATGTTCAGAAAGTGTAATCAAAGTTGAGTCATTACAACATCTAGTGCATGCCTTTAATATCATAATTGTGTTCATGAACTGTTCTCATACATTATAGATAGATTTACGTATATTCTCGGTTCATAGAATTAGGGGTAAATACTTTAGCGCATTGATCTCAATCTTACTCCATAAAGTTATGGATCTCAACCTTATGATATGAACCTATTCATATAAGTACTCATGTCTGACAGTATGCTCAGTATCACAATTTATGATTTAATCTCAATGGCTAGTAACATAATGTTATGTCATGCATATTCTTATATCAGAATTCTCAAATGAATCGTACTTATGATATGTAACATCTCGAAAATCTAGTAAACTAAGCTAGAGCCTAATGTGTAAACTAGTAGCCTAATTGAGTTTAACTAAAAGGTTAGAATCGTAAAATAACCTACGATACTTAATAAAAGTGTTTTTGGGTGTAGACGCCAAGGAATGACCCCCCAAGGACCAACCAAGGGTTGTCTATAGGCAACCACCCATGAAGGGCACCCACAATTCGTGGGTGGACCCATGCCCCGTAGGTGGGGGTTGTGGGTCAAAGCTGGACCTCCCCTTGCTTTGACAAAAGTCTTTGTCTGATCTACGAACCAACAGCACGGCTCGTGGACCCACCCACGATTCGTGGGTGAGGTCTCGTGAGTGAGGGATGTGTTGGCCAAGATTGAGGAGTTGCAAACCCCCAACCCACGAGTGACCAGTACGGTCTGTAGGTCCATCCACGACCCATAGGTGTGGGTCGTGGATGGGGCCTGCAATGCTGCCTCATGTTTGGCTAAAGCTAAGTCAACTTAGGTAATTCCAAAATTAATTATTTTAGTGTAGGGTCGTTTTATTTCATTTTAATTGACTTATATAAGTATTTTTTAACCATTAACTAGCCTATTTACTTCATAAATCACAAGACTCAAATCATAACCAACTTTCATCTCTAATATTTCTCTCTCTAAAACCTCCATTGAAGAAGAAAAAGAAGAAGAATTCAAGGTCTAGGGTTCAAGGACTGATATTTCCACTCAATTTCGTGAGGAATATTCCTAAGGTATGGTGGTTTTTCATCTATGGGTAGCTTTCACCCATAGAGTCCTTTCAAAACTTGATTTCAAAGCTTCCAATTTCCCCCAAAAGCTAGAGTTTGAATCTAAGTCATGGGTTCTCTTTCAAAATATTTTCAATGGTTGATTTATGATGGATTATGATTGAATTGATGATTTATTGTTGATTTATGATGAAATCCCCCTATGAACCCATGAATCCCCCATATTACTAAATTGTGATTTCATGATGTAGGTTGATTGATTAGGGAAGAACGTTAATTGATTATGTCTATATTGATTAAGCTTATTGAATCATGATATTCTCCTTATCTAATGTAGTAATTCTAGATGTTTGGGTTGATTGTGATTCATGGTCCTTGAAGGGCAAATTATGAGGGTTTGTATATATTGATAAGAATTATGTATGAACTTATGATTCACTTATGATTCACTTAGAGAGTGAAGATCCTATGACTATGGTGTAATTGTGGTATTGTTGAATGATCATTTTCCCCATACTCTTACACATGACTATGTATGAAATGTCTTTGCTATGATAATGTGTTGTGTTGATTGAAAGACTATTTTCATAAACACACTATGACCATGATGTGAAAGGTTTACTCACATATTAATGATTATAAGGTTGAAAGGTCATTCTCACCTAATGAATCTATCAGCTATAATGATACCATATTGGTTTGAGTTCTAGGGCATTCTTTCATGAACATGAACCTATGTTAAGACTTAACATGAATATAAAGAGAATTATGCTTAGCACCGAGTGGATTTGTATATGAGATGGAAACTTTTACGCCAGCAGTCTAGCGTCCTAATGGGTTACTTTTACGCTAGTAGTTTGGGTTCCCAAAATAGTTATCTCATGAGATACAAACCTTCTACGCCAAAATTCTGGGTTTCTAGTAGCAATCTCCCTATCCATGTAGCTCACATGGTCTATGTTGGTTAACGCTATTTCCCTACATGACAAGAATATGAACTATAATATGGACATGAACATGAACTATACTTATGAATTCTCATTGAGCTTTACTTAGTGTGAGTGGGGGTATGGGACTTTACTTATGCATTGCACAAGTAGACTTTGAAAGGGGTTGTGGTGTGGTTTCCTTATACTATGAAGATATATGAATTTATGCATGTATGATATGGATTGTTTCTAAGAGTGACTTTACTTGCTACAAGTTATGAACATGAATGTTTCCTTGTTTATGAGTATTGGCTATGGATGAGTTCAAGGTATGATATACATGATTATGGTGACCTAAAAGTGGTACTTTGTACTAGATAGTATTATGGGATCTTGTTTATGCATTACACAATTATATTTTAGGGTTGCGTATGAAATGGTTTGACTATGTATTTACACTACTGTGCATAATGATTCTTAAAGTTTATAAAGAGCATGGTTTCAACTAAATTGTCCCTTTTAGCATGTTTTAAGGATTTTTATGCATGGTTGTCATACTTGGTACAATTTTATGCTAACCCATATTTTCTATATTTTTCTATAAGTGTAGGGCCCGGTTGTTGAGGTGTGCTTCTTTCTTGATCAAAATCTTGGATTGACTATTCTCCACGCTTTCGGTGAGTCCTCATGGTTCGAAGACAAGAGTTGTTCATTTTAGTTTCTTCATTACTTTCTCTTTTGAGACTATCTTTTAAAGGGTTGTGACCCTTATTGATTCTCGATTGTATTAGATGGTTACTGAGACAATGTCTAGACTTCTATTTTGAGTTTTATGAAAGACATCGATTGTAAATACTTTTAAATTCCACATAATTTCTAGTACTTATGTTTATGATATGCTAAGGGCTTGTATGAGACCCCTTCGGGGTCGAGTACGCCGTGTTACATATGAGGGGTACCCCTGGGTCTTTACAAACTTGGTAAGCATATCACAAGGTTTAGAATGATTCTAGGATGATGTCTCATAAACCGCGTCTAGTAGAGTCTTGTTCATGAGTGTGAAGCGTGCCACATTTATGAATGAGAGGCTATAAGATGTTTAGGAAATTTCACTTCTTTCATTACTTTTTAGTCGTACCTTAGAGTTTTAACTCGACGAAGTCCTTTTCCTAACCCTTTTCTTGTCTCTATAGGATATGAATACAAGAAGGGTGAACACAAGAAGGATGGAAAAGGAGAATGTGAATGAGGGAGTTCCTCCTCAAGGTCCCCAAGATCCTCAAGTTCCTCAAGCTCCTATTGATGAGGGGGCTATGACAAATTTGGAAATAATGTCAGCTCTCAAAATATTGACTCAAGCCGTGACAACTCAAGCCCAAGCCATGACGGCCAAAGCTAATAGGGAGGTTGTTACTCCGGCTAATCCAAATGTGAATTTGGCCGCTTCAAGGATTATCGACTTTGCTAGGATGAACCCCCCCCCTCGAGTTTCATGGTTCCAAAGGGGGAGAGGATCTTCATGAATTTGTGGAAAATTTTTGCAAGATACTTGACATTATGGGAGTGACTTTGGTAGAGAAAGTGGAACTAGCCTCCTACCAATTGAAGAGTGTTACTCAAGTTTGGTATAAACAATGGAAAGACAATAGTCCGGTAGGATTGGGTCCCATAGAGTGGGAAGTGTTCAAATCTGTGTTTCTTGCTAGATACTTTTCCCGGGAATTGAGGGAAGCTAAGGTTGAGGAATTCATCAACCTTCATCAAGGGAACATCAGTGTAAAAGACTACTCACTCAAATTCACTCAATTGTCCAAGTATGATCCACCTTTGGTGTCAAATCCGAGGATGAAATGAGTAGGTTCTTGATGGGGGTGTCCGATTCGATTGAACAAGAATGTCATGCGGAAAAGCTTCATTATAATATGGATATCTCACGTCTAATGGTGTAGTCTCAACAAGTTGAGGAGTCAAGGCTTAGAATGAAGAATATAGAGGTTAAGAGAACAAGGTTCGATGATGGGAATTGTTCCAAGGGTATATTCTAGGGTAATGGTAGACCAAGGTTCAAGAAGAAGTTATCCAACCAAGGCTCATCTATTTCTCCAAGGGTCAACAAAGATAGGGTGTCTAACCCTAAGCCTCAAGGAGGCACTAGTGGTGGATCTTCTATGGTGAGACCTACTTGTTCCAAGTGCGGCAAGAAACATGATGGTAAGTGCCTAGTTGGCACGAATGGTTGCTATAGGTTTGGGAAAAACGGTCATATGATGAGATATTGTCCAATGCTAAAAGTTCAAGGAAGAGAGGGCAAGCAAGTCCCTCGTTGTGGTTCAACTTCCGATGCTCCCAAGAAAACCAATTTTATGCTCTTCAATACCGAGGTGACCAAGAGAGCTCCCCGAATGTAGTGACCGGTATGTTACAAGTCTTTTCCATTGATGTATATGCATTCTTAGATCTCGGTGCCACTTTGTCCTTTGTGACACCTTTTGTGGCCATGAAATTTGAAATACTCCCTGAAGTGTTAATAGAGCCTTTTTCAGTTTCCACCCCGGTTAGTGACTCGGTAGTGGAAAAAAGAGTTTATATGAGTTGTCATATTTCATTGTCCCATAAAGTTACCTTGATGGATTTGGTGGAGTTAGACATGTTAGATTTTGATGTGATTTTGGGTATGGATTTGTTGCATGCATGTTGTGCCTCTATTGATTGTAGGACTCCGGTAGTAAAGTTTAAATTTCGAAATTAGCCTATTTTAGAGTGGAAGGGAGGAAATTCTATCCCGAGAGGTCAATTTGTATCTTGTCTCAAAGCTAGGAAAATGATCTCCAAATGGTGTATTTACCATGTTTTTAGGGTTATAGATGTTGAGTCTGAAACCCCTCTTCTAGAGTCGGTTCCGGTATTTAATGAGTTTCCAAAAGTTTTTCCCTATGATTTTCCCAGTATTCCTCCTGAGCGGGAAATAAACTTTGGTATTGATCTTCTACTGGATATGCAACCTATCTCCATTCGTCCTTATAGAATGGCTCCGGCAGAGTTGAAAGAGTTAAAGAAGCAATTGAAGGATTTACTAGACAATGGTTTTATCCAACCCAGTATCTCTCTGTGGGGTGCTCCGGTATTGTATGTTAGAAATAAGGATGGGTCCCTTAGAATGTGTATTGACTACCGCCAATTGAAAAAGGTGACCATAAAAAATTAAGTATCCCCTTTCTAGAATTGATGACTTGTTTGACCAACTTTAAGGGGCTAGTTACTTTTCCAAGATTGATCTAGGTTCGGGCTATCACCAACTAAGGGTGAGAGGGGTTGACATTCCCAAGATAGCCTTCTGAACAAGATATGGTCACTATGAGTTCCTAGTAATGTCCTTCGGTCTAACTAATGCCCCAACGGCATTTATGGACCTAATGAATAGAGTGTTTAGACACTACATTGATATGTTTGTGATCGTGTTTATTGATGATATTTTGATCTATTCAAGAAGTGAAAATGAGCATATGAATCATTTGAGGATTGTATTGCAAGTCCTTAAAGAACACCAATTGTATGCAAAGTTTAGTAAGTGTGAGTTTTGGCAAAGGTTTGTAGCCTTCCTTGGTCATATTGTGTCGAGAAAGGGTATTGAGGTAGATTGTAGAAAGATGGATGCGGTCAAAGGTTGGCCTAGACCTCTAACTCCTACTGATATTAGAAGTCTTTTGGGTTTGGCCGGTTTCTATAGGAGGTGTATTGAGGGTTGTTCCTCCATTGCTTCTCCGTTGACGGCTTTGACTCAAAAGAAAGCTAAATTTGTGTGGTCGGAGGCTTGTGAGAAAAGCTTCCAAGAGTTGAAAGATAGACTTACTTCCGCTCCGGTGTTGACCTTACCGGAGGGTACCGATGGCTTTGTTGTGTATTGTGCTGCCTCTCAAGTGGGTTTGTGATGTGTTCTTCTGCAACATGGTAAAGTGATTTCCTATGCTTCAAGGCAACTCAAGGTACATGAAAAGAATTATCCAACCCATGATCTTGAATTAGTGGCGGTGGTATTTGCCTTGAAAATAGGGAGGCATTATCTATACGGGGTGCATGTTGATGTGTTCACCGATCACATGAGTCTTCAATATGTGTTTAGCCAAAAAGACTTGAATCTCCGACAAAGAAGGTGGTTAGAACTGTTGAAGGATTATGACATGAGTGTCCTTTACCACCCCGGCAAAGCGAATGTAGTTGCGGATGCCCTTAGTTGATTGTCCATGGGTAGTGTGGATCATGTAGAGGGTGAAAAGAAAGAATTGGTTCGTGATGTGCATAGGTTGGCCCGGCTAGGTGTTCAACTAGTGGATTCAACCAAGGGGGCTGTCATTGTCCATAATGGTTCCGAATCATCCTTTGTGGTAGATGTGAAGTCTAAACAAGGCATTGATCTCATATTAATGGAATTAAAAGAGTCGGTACTTAACAAGTCCATTGAGGCTTTCTCCCAAGCGGGAGATGGGGTGCTTATGTACCAAGGTCAATTATGTGTTCCGGATGTTGATGGCTTGAGCAAATTCTAGAAGAAGTTCATGGTTCGCGGTATTCTATTCATCCGAGAGCCACCAAGATGTAATGTGATCTATGAGAAGTCTATTGGCGGAATGGTATGAATAAGGATATAGCAGGTTTTGTAGCCAAGTGTCTGAATTGTCAACAGGTTAAGGCCGAACATCAAAGGTCGGGAGGCTTGTCCTAAGATATAGAGATTCCCACTTTGGGAGGATGTGAATATGGATTTTATTGTGGGTTTGCCTCGTACTCGAAGGCAACATGATTCTATTTGGGTCATTATGGATAGAATGACAAAATCCACCCACTTTATTCCCATCGAGGTTTCCTTTTCAGCTTCAGCGGAAGACTATGCCAAATTGTACATCAATGAGATAGTGAAGTTGCATGGGGTTCCCTTATCTATTATTTCAGACCGGGGTACTCAATTTACTTCACAATTTTGGAAGGCATTCCAAAAAGGGCTTGGTACTAAGGTCAAGCTTAGCACGACATTTCACCCTCAAATGGATGGTCAAGCGGAGTGCACCACCCAAACCTTAGAGGACATGTTGATGGTGTGTTCTATAGACTTTAAAGGTAATTGGGATGACCATCTACCATTAGTAGAGTTTGCCTACAATAATAGTTACCACTCAAGTATTGCCATGGATCTTTTTGAAGCCTTGTATGGTGGGAGATGTAGGTCTCTGATTGGTTGGTTTGAAGTAGGTGAAATTGCTCTAATTGGTCCTGAACTTGTTTATGAGGCCATTGAGAAAGACCGACTCATTACAGAGAGGTTGAGGACGGCCCAAAGTCGGCAAAAGTCTTATGTCGATGTTAGAAGAAGGCATCTAGAATTTGAAGTTTATGATTGGGTCTCTTTGAAAATCGCACCTATGAAGGAAGTGTATTGGTGATCCGGTGTCCATCATTCCTTTAGAAGGTTTGGGAGTTGATGAGAGCCTTTCCTATGAAGAGGTTTCGGTAGAGATCTTGGACCGGCAAGTCAAAAGGTTGAGAAATAAGGAAATAGCTTCCATAAAAGTGTTATGGAGGAATCATTTAGTTGAGGGTTCTACATGGGAGGCCAAGGCCGATATGAAGTCCCACTATCCTCATCTTTTTCCTTCTACTCATGTTCAATCTTGAGGTAAGTAGTTCTGTTGAGTTTGGTGTTTTGGGAGTCATGTGTGTTTTGTGTTCTTCATGATTTCCTTATGATATGCATGTTCTTGTGAGAATTCATGTTTAGTATAAAATGAGTTTTCATGATTTATATGTTCCTCATGTTGATTGTGAATTTTAGCATGATGATGGCATATTTGACTTCATGAGGTGATTTGATGAACATGCTTTGTTATGTTTTTGACGAAATGGCATAGTGGATCGATGATGATTGTGTTGAGCTTGCTTTTAGTGGGAGAAGGTAGTTCCTCCTATGAACAAGAGAAATGTTGAATTTCATGCATATTGGGTTGATAGATATAGTTCCTACTTCCGTGTATTGCATTGATTATGTCTTGAGATGGAGTTGATGTTTCCTCCTTTGAATAGTGCATGTAGTGAATAATGCATTTGAAATTTTTGCATAGTTGGATGTTTCATGAATGATGGGTTGCTAGTCTTGAGTCTCTAAATGAGTTTGGTATCTAAATCATCATTCGAGGATGAATTTTCCCAAGGGGAATATAATGTAACATTCCGGAAAATCTAGTAAACTAAGCTAGAGCCTAATGTGTAAACTAGTAGCCTAATTAAGGTTTAACAAAAAGGTTAGAGTCGTAAAATAACCTACAATACTTAATAATAGTGTTTTTGGGTTTAGACGTCAAGGCATGACCCTCCAAGGACCAACCAAGGGTCCTTGAGGAGGGTCATGAGACAACCCAAAAAACTATCTACACGCAGCCACCCACGAAGGGAACCCACGATCTGTGGGTGGATCCACGCCCCATAGGTGGGGGTCGTGGGTCAAGGCTGGACCTCCCCTTGCTTTGTCAAAAGTCTATGTCTGATCTACGAACCAACAACACGACTCATGAACCCACCCATGGTTCGTGGGTGAGGTCTCGTGAGTGAGGGCTGTGTTGGCCAAGATTGAGGAGCTGCAGACCCCCAACCCGTGAGTGACCAGTATGGTCCGTGGGTCCATCCATGCCCCGTGGGTGGGGGTCGTGGATGGGGCATGCAATGCTGTCTCAGGTTCGGCCAAAGCTAAGTCAACTTAGGTAATTCCAAAATTAATTATTTTAGTGTAGGGTCGTTTTAATTCATTTTAATAGACTTATATAAGTATTTTTAAACCATTAACTAACCTATTTACTTCATATATCACAAGACTCAAATCATAACCAACTTCCCTCTCCAATATTTCTCTCTCTAAGACCTCCATTGAAGAAGAAGAAAAAGTCAAGGTCTAGGGTTCAAGGAATGATCTTTCCACTCAATTTTGTGAGGAATCTTCCTAAGGTATGGTGGCTTTTCATCTATGGGTAGCTTTCACTCATAGAGTCCCTTCAAAACTTGATTTCAAAGCTTCCAATTTCCCCCAAAACCTAGGGTTTCAATCTAAGTCATGAGTTCTCTTTCGAAACGTTTTCAATGGTTAATTTATGATGGATTATGATTTAATTGATGATTTATTGTTGATTGATGACAAAATCCCCCTATGAACCCATGAATCCCACATATTACTAAATTGTGATTTCATGATGTGGGTTGATTGATTATCGAAGCATGTTAATTGGTTAAGATTATTGAATCATGATATTCTGCTTATCTAATGTAATAATTCTAGATGTTTGGGTTGATTGTGATTCATGGTCCTTAAAGGGCAAACTATGATGGTTTGTACATGTTGATAAGAAATGTGTATGAACTTATGATTCACTTAGAGAGTGAAGAACCTATGACTATGGTGTAATATTGGTATTGTTGAAAGATCATTCTCCACATACCCTTACACATGACTATGTATGAAATGTCTATGACTATGATAATGTGTTGTGTTGATTGAAATGCTATTCTCATAAACACATTATGAACATGATGTGAAAGGTTTACTCCCATATTAATGATTCTAAGGTTGAAAGGTCATTCTCACCTAATGAATCTATGACCTATCACGATATGATGTTGGTTTTAGTGCTAGGGCATTCTTTCATGAACATGAACCTAAGTTAAGACTTAACATGAATTTAAAGGGAATTATGCTTAGCACCCAGTGGATTTATATATGAGATGGAACCTTTTACGCCAGCAGTTCGGCTTCCTAATGGGTTCCTTTTACGTCAGTAGTTCGCGTTCCCAAAATAGTTATCTCATGATATGGAAACCTTCTACGCCAGAAGTCTGGGTTTCTAGTACCAATCTCCTTATCACGTTACTATGTGCCGACATAGGTCTTTAGCTAGTGGATCCATCTAAGCTAACAAACTAGTTCTACCTTAGGCAAGTAGGACACCTCTTTTCGGTGTGGGGGCATGGCACCGGATCCCATGTAGCTCACATGGTCTATGTCGGTTAAGGCTATTTCCCTACATGATAAGAATATGAACTATGATATGGACATGAAGATGAACTATACTTATGAATTCTTAATGAGCTTTACTTAGTGTGAGTGCGGGTATGTGACTTCACTTATATATTGCACAAGTAGACTTTGGAAGGGGTTATGGTGTGGTTTCCTTATGCTATAAAGATAGATGAATTTATGCATGTATGATATGGATTGTTGCTAAGAGTGACTTTACTTGCTACAAGTTATGAACATGAATGTTTCCTTGTTTATGAGTATTGTCTATGGATGAGTTCAAGATATGATATGCTTGATTATGGTGACCTAAAAGTGGTACTTTGTACTAGATAGTATTATGGGATCTTGTTTATGCATTACACACGTATAGTTTAGGGTTGCGTATGAAATGGTTTGACTATGTATTTACACTACTGTGCATAATGATTCTTAAAGTTTATAAAGAGCATGGTTTCAACTAAATTGTCCCTTTTAGCATGTTTTAAGGATTTTTATGCATGGTTTTCATACTTAGTACAATTTTATGCTAACCCATATTTTCTATATTTTTCTATAAGTGTAGGGCTCGGTTGTTGAGGTGTGCTTCTTTCTTGATCAAAATCTTGGATTGACTATTCTCCACGCTTTCGGTGAGTCCTCATGGTTCGAGGACAAGAGTTGTTCATTTTAGTTTCTTCATTACTTTCTCTTTTGAGACTATCTTTTAAAGGGTTGTGACCCTTATTGATTCTCGATTGTATTAGATGGTTACTGAGACAATGTCTAGACTTCTATTTTGATTTTTATGAAAGACTTCGATTGTAAATACTTTTAAATTCCACATCATTTCTATTACTTATGTTTATGATATGCTAAGGGCTTGTATGAGGACCCTTCGAGGTCGAGTACGCCGTGTTACATATGAGGGGTACCCCTGGGTCGTGACATGATATTTCTCCCTAAAGCTCTTTCAATGATCCTTGTTAGTTAGAAAGTGATGTTGATGATAGCAGTTGAGTGATGATAGAAGGAGAAGGTTGATGTTTCTTATGTTGGTAGTAGTATTGTTCTTATTCCATCTAAGGTTATAAAAGTGGAGGAAGGATGAGATGAAGTTTTACTATGATTAATAGTTAAATGGGAGAAATTAGTCTTTTTCTAATAGTAATGTGTGAAATTTCAATTGACAGAGATGATGAGGGAATGATAAATTCTCAGATTGATTGGTTAGTAGGAGTACATGGAGTGGTTATAGTACTAAACTTGAATGTGGTGTTGTTAACATGTGGACAAATGCATGATACATTAGGTGTTCTTGATATGTGCTCAAGATGGGTTAAATGCAGTTGTAAGGAGAAGTATTCTTAGGATGAGATTCCCTATAGAGGTATAGAACATAAATCTGGTGGTTTAGATAAGTATAACCCTGTCATGTTTAGAACCTTGTGAATTAGAGATTAGGCCTGAACACAATAAACGCAAGCGATTTGACATAGATGTTTGTAAAAGTAGTCATATACTTTAGTTGGGAGCTATAAGTTGCAACAAATGAAGTATAGTAATCAGAAAAGAGAGAATAGTTGAGAAGTGTTCCTAAGCTTAAAAGCTGCTAGTCATATCACTCAAGGCATAGTATTCATATTCTTATTTCTTGCCTGGATACTCTCGTTTCATGTCATTGGTTGTAAATCTTAAAATCTTATGTGAGCTTCCTGCCAAGCGTGCTCGAGTCCAGTTTCAAAACTCTTAGTATGAATCAGTTCTTCCTATGTTAGTAGGAAAGTTCAGAAGTCAAAAAGATAATAAGAGTAATTCCCTTCTCTTCCATCCTCAGTTTAGCCATCATTCGATGACGAATGATCCCAAGTGGAGATATTGTAACATCTGAAAAATTTCTAAGTTAAGACCCGATCTATTCTTCAATTACAAGTAAGGTCGTATCAGATGATTCTTAATTTTTTCATATGTGTAGGTCAATTCTTTAGTGTGGGAATAAATTTACTGATGAATTAAGGTCACTAGAATCTCCTAGCACAAAGTTGAGTTGAAAGTTTTCTTACCAATTAAGTTTTGATGTAAGATTCTACTTTGGTCAACTTCAGACGATCATATCTCTCACGATCCATTTGGTAGGCCATATTATATAGAATAATCCATGGATTAAAATTTAGTCCATCTAATACATTATTTGGTTACTTTATTTAATTTAATCCATGGATTGTTTATCCACCATATGTGGTCTTATCTTATCCCTAAAAAATGGAGGGTTAACTAATCCAAGGTTTGTTAAACCTTGGATAAGACCCCTAAATGACTAAAAACTAAACCCTTATTCCTTTTCCTAAATCTCTTTTATAGTTTAATTTTTTATTTATTTATATTGGAATGGTTATAAATGTTCTTTTTTAATTCTTCAAATCCGTTTAGTGTAATTTAATGATTTCACTAATATTTTTTTCTCCATTTCTTCTTGATTTTTTTTTTATTCAAGACAGTTTGTTGATTAACCACTTAAACTATTTGTTTTTAAAAAAAAAATAAGCTTTAGGTGCTGAACAATTTAAGTAGTCTTAAATCTATGTTAAGTTTAAGATATACTTGACCAACAAAAAATTAGAAATACATCGTGCCATCAATGATCTTCTTAGTGGTTTTCACGACTCAGGGGTACCCCCTAGATGTAACAAGGCATACAAGACTCCGAGAAGCCTCATACAATCCCTTTAGCATATCATGACATAAGAAGATAGAAAATGGTGCGGAAATTAAAACATTTTCCAATAATATCAAAGTTTCATAAAACGAAGCGGAAGTCTTTAAAACTTGTCTGAAACCATCTAATACTTGAATAGTCTTAGGTACACAAACCATACAATAGTTCTAAACATAAAATGAAATACATAAAGCAAAGGTGGTCAAATCCTCGATGCTATGAGGACTCACTAAATCTTCACTTGCTTGCTCTACTAATATCCTAGCCACGAGAATGGAAGTCAATATCGTCGGACCCTATATTTGATAAGAATGTAGGAAAGAGTATGTGTTAGTACAAAATTGTAGTAAATATGATTGCTAGCATAAATCATCAACATAAACATAGCATAGGTATTAGTCAACATGTCATGACCCAAGAGTACCCCCTAGATGTGACACGGCATATAAGACTCTGAAAAACCTCAAATAAGCCTCTTATTATATCATAACATAAGATAATAGAAAATGGTGCGGAAATTTAAAACAGTTTCCAATACAATATAAGTCTCATAAAATGAAGCGAAAGTCTTACACTTGTCTCAAGCCATCTAATACTTGAAAAAGTTAGGGACACAACCCATACAAAAGTCTAAACAAAAAAAAGACATAAAAGGAAAGGTGATAAAACAGTCGATGCTATGAGGACTCACCAAGTCTTCACTTGCTTGCTTCTACTATGACCCTAGCCACGAGAATGGAAGTCAAGATCGTCGGACCCTACATTTGATAAGAATGTAGGCAAGAGTATGTGTTAGTACAAAATGTACTAAATACGATGGCTAGCATAAATCATCAATCTAAGAATTTCATAGGCATAAGTCAACATAAAACATATACCATAATCATAAGAGATACATCATAAACATAAATAATAAGCATAAGAGATAACAACATAGTAATAGGCATAATCAATGCATCTAGATCAACATAATATAAGAGAAACACTTCATAAGCAACCTTAAAAGATGCTTGTGCAATGCATGGATAAGACCCCATAAATCTCACCCATGCTAAGAAAACTATTTTGGGCCTTCATTCATATTTATTATCTCTTGATCTCATCCTTAGCTTATTTCTCTTAGACAAGGGAAAATTCACCTTTAGTCAAACATATCAAGGAAGGCAACTATAGCAACAATCCAAGCTAAGCATACATCATACAAGCAATCTCATATAGAAACATACTTACAATACTTCCTTGAAGTAATATTGTTTCATCATAAACATTCTAATTTGAATACAGACTAGTCCCTCAAATTCATACTAATCATGGAAGAGTAACTCTCTACTAGTCCATAGCATAACATCACTCATTAATGGTTACTATTTACCCATTGAAGGCTACCAAGGAAAAGTACTTTTCTATGCTAGACCAAACTATCATGGAAGGCATACTCACATGCAAGTCCAAGCTACTCAAGGAGGGGTACTATTGCTCAATCCAAGCTATCATGAAATGATGTGGCCTCATCAAGTCAAGCTATCATGCAAGCATTCTATTATGCTAGTCCAGGCTACATTGGAAGGGTAAGATTTCTCAATCCAAGGCTATCCATGAGTTCTACTATCTCAAGCTAACATGCATGATTTTGTCTTACCAAGTTAAGTTATTCATGAAGGGATATCGTATCACTACTTCAAGCTTACATAGTTCATACATGAAGCCTTTGAACACTGAAGGGGTACCTCTTGAAGTATGCCTTAGTTCATCATTACTTTGAACACTGACGGGGTACCTCTTGAAGTATGCCTTAGTTTATTATGAAGGCTTATTAGATCATGTGTGAGCATTCGTCACCATCCATGATCACTTTTACTCTTAGATTCATTTTAAGCAATTCTATAGATATGGAGATTGTTGCTAGAAACCCGAACTCAACTAGTGTAAAAGGTCTCCAGCTCATGAGATATACTTTGGGAACCCGGACTCAACTAGCGTAAAAGGATCCCATCTCATATTCAATATCATAATCTTGGACATTTCATTCTCAAAGGGTTATTAAAGCATCTACATAGGTTCTATAAGACATTCATAATATAGGTCATGTGGGTAAAATCCTTCCACAACAACACCACATAGAAATCAAAATACATATAAGCTTCAATCTCAAAGCCTTAGCATTCCTAGTTCACCATATTAGATTTTACCCTCAAAGCCCTAGAAATCTAATTCATACTACAAGCCTTATTCTCAAAGCAATACTTCTCATGATCATCATATATGCCTAATTCTCAAGACATTCTAACCACATGATTCATTCTTAAGCAATTCTAATCATATATCATCATATAGACTCAATCTCAACACTACTAATCATGATTCATCATATAAGACTTAATCTAATCAATTCATGTCTATAGCTTCACTCTTAAGCAATTCATGTCTAGGTGTTCTAATCTCAAGCAATTCATAAAGTAATTCATCAATCTTAGAAGATCACATCTAAGCCCTCAATTTCCCCTTTCATGGCATAAAGCCAAACTATATCAATTTCATCTTAGAATCATAGGTTAATCAAGAATACATGTATAATCATATTAAAAACATGCAATCCATCATAAACAATCATAAACGATCATAAACAATCATAATCCACTCCATTGGATCATAACCCATAACATTAGAAGAAACCCTAGTTTGACTTGGGGATTTCTTCTTCTAAATTCGGGGAAAACATGGGGGCTTCATGGATGAAGTTTCTTTTGGGAGTTTAAAAATAATGACTTGGATGACTTAATTTAGGGTTCTAAAGTCTTTATATAGGTGGTCAAGATTAGGGTAAAACGACACCACTTAATCCTAATTAAGACCGGAAAACCCAAAGTGCCCATAAACTTAACCACTTAAAACTGTCTCACTGCCCCAACCACGAGACCCCGACCACGGGGTGTAGGTTCACCTACGGCCCATCCTGGTTTGGCGTGGTTTGGGGTCTGCAACCTTGGAGGTTAGCTCTTGACCTATGGAGACTACTTACGAGGTGTGGGTCCTGCCATAGGTCACTGCCTTGGACAATTTCCTTTTGGTTTCCACCCACGCTGCCTACCTACGTGGCATGGGTGGCCTCGTGGGTGACACTTGGAACTCCAAACATGCTAAACTTCCCTCTGAAGGCTACAGGGTGTTACACAACATAAGACATATACCATAATCATAAGACATAATCAACTTAAGTTATAAGCATATTCAATGCACATAAGTCATCATATCGTAAGAGGAACAGTTCGCAAGTAACCACAACTTGTTCTTACTTAATACATAGGACATCCACCTCTAATCATACATGTCAAGGAAAGCAAATCAATTAACAATCCAAGCTAATTTATTATCATACAATCAATCTCATATCGAAACATACTTATAATACTTCTTTGAAGTAACCTTGTTTCATTATAAACATGCTACTTTGATTAGGGATTAGTCCCTCATATTCATACTATTCATGAAAGAGTACTTCTTTACTATTCTAAGACAATCATTACTCATGAATGGTTACGATTTACCAATTGAAGGCTACCAAGGAAAAACACATCATTATGTTAAACCAAGCTATCATGGAATGCATACTCTCATGCAAGTCCAAGCTACTCAAGGAAGGGTACTATTGCTCAACCCAAGCTATCATGAAATGATCTGGCCTCACCAAGTCAAGCTACCATGCAAAGCACTCTATTATGCTTAGTTCAAGCTAACCACTAGAAGGGTAGTATTTCTCAATCCAAGGCTTTCCATGATATCTACTAACTCAAGATACCATGATTGATCTTGTCTTATCCAGTCAAGCTATTCATGAAGGGATTTCATATCACTACTTCAAGCTATCATATTTCATACATGCTTTGATTCATTTTAGGTGAGCAAGACTTTCAACCTAGAATCATTCTATGTGAGAAGACCTTTTACATTATACATACATACATACATAGAGTAGATCATGTGGGTAAACCTTCCATAATAATTCTATCAACAATTCAACAATCATCATATAGCTTTTCTCTCAAAGCCTTACTAGTCATAACTCATCATATTAGCTTTACTCTCAAGACGTACTATACATAACTCAACATATAAGCTTTAAGCCCTACTAAACATACTTTATCATGCAAGCTTTACTCTAAAAGCCCAAATCATCATAACTCATCATCTATGCCTTTATCTCAAAACAACTCTATCCTCAAAGCCTACAAGTCATAATTCATCATATATACTTGTTTTAAATCAATTCATGTCTATATGCTTTACTCTTAAACAATTTATATATATATGCTTCAATTTCAAGTAATCTATAATGTATATCATCAATCTTAGAAGATTATATCTAAACCCTCAATTTCCCCTTTCATGGCATAAAACCTATCTATATCAAATTCAACTTAGAATCATAGGATAAGCATGGGTACATGTACAATCATACTAAAAACATGCAATTCTATCATAAACAATCATGAACAACCATTATCTACTCAATTGGATCATAACCCATTACATTAGAAGAAACCCTAATTTGACTTGGGGAATTCTTCTTCTAAATTGGGGAAAACGTGGCGCTCAATAGATGAAAGAAATCCATGGATGAATAAACCATCATACCTTGATTACAAAGCCTACCAAGCTTGGAATAATGGAGACTTGACTTGACCTAGCTTGAACCCTCTTCTTCTTCTTCAACTTCCTAGAGAGAGAATTATTTGATAGAGGAACCCAATTCTTTTGGTGAGTTGAGAGAATTACTTGAATGACTTAGATTAGGTGTCTAAAATACTTATATAAGTGGTTTAGACTAGGTTACGACACCACTTAATTCTAATTAAATCTGGAAACGATCCTTGTACCCATTAATTAGCCGACAAGGCTTGACCCACGAAACCACGTTGACAGGCCGTGGATGGACCTACGGTCGATCGTGGTTCGTGGTCATATATTCTCAAATTTGGTCCTTGGACCTATGACCCCCAACCACAAGTCGTGGACCCATCCACGGGGAATGGGTCCAGGCGTGGTTACTGGCTTAGGCAGTTTTCCATGGTGTCCATCTATGGGCTGACCTATGGGGTGTGGATCCAACCACGAGGCATGGTTGTCCCTCGTGGGTTACACCTGGAAATTCTAAAAAAATTGTAACCTCCACTCTTTCGTATACGGGGTGTTACAATATCTCCCCCTTGGGAACATTCGTCCTCGAATGGCAATCTAGGCACTTCTTAAAGGAGACGACTCAAGACTAGCAACCCATCATGCGTGTAACACATCTAAATGCACACAACCAAGGAGTAATCATTAACTCAAAGATAAACATGCTCAATGCATCACATGGAAGGTAGGAACTACATCTAACAACCCAAAATACATGAAATTCTAACATTTTTCATGTTCAAGGAGGAACTATCATCTCCAAGCTAAAAGCATGCTCAACACACTCTTACGGAGCCTATATGCAATCTATACTCATAACGTACATCCAAGGTAGAATCTCTCAACTCCAAGCTAAGGCATGTTTCACAACTCATCTCATAAAGTTCAATGCACTACAACATGAGGAAAATTAATTATGCAAACTCATTTTCTTTCAAAAACACAAGTTTTTCATGAACATGCACAACATAAGTAAATCATGAAAACATCTAAAACACACATAACTTCACATAAAGAACAAACCATGAGGAACTCTTCATCTCAAGCTAAAGGAGGAGTAGAAGGAAAAAGGATGAGGATATTGAGACATCTTATTGGCCTCGGCCTCCCAAGTAGCACCCTCAACTAAAACCCTCACTAAAATATCCCTCCATAACATTTTCACGGAAGAAACTTCCTCGTTCTTCTATTTCTTAACTTGTCGGTCTAAGATCACATATGGGCCTACAAAATGGGAACTAAACTTCCCACACTCATTACACCTTTCAAAGATGAGAAATTCAAGTAACCCAAATCATGAACATTAGGAATACTCAACGACCTTGCTATCTAAGCACACCATCTTCCCCTTGGGAGAAAGCCTAAACAGACTTTCTAAGTACCGCTTCTTTTAATTTTAAGGTCGGATCAAGTTACCACTAAGCTTTCACATCCATCACTTAAGCTGATTATAAACCCAACAACATACCAAAAATTCATAATGACCACATCGGGTTCTACTATCAATAAGACATAACAATAATGAAGCCAATTCATACTAAAAACAACATCAAAGTCTAGCATATCGAGTCACAATAGACAAGAAATACCAGAATCTAATAAAGCATAAAACACATACCGGTAGCAACATTCGAAGGACACTCTTGTTCACCTCTAGCTTGAAGAGCATAAAACCTATTCTACTTTAGAGCATTCACATCCAAACCATTAGGAGAAACTTGATTACCCTCTCTTCCCTTAGCCTTCATCTTTGAACAATTCCTGATTTTGTGACCAACTTCACCATAAGTAAAGCAACCCTCCATTCCAGCCAAACACCTACTCTCATGTCTCTTTCCACATTTAGCACAAGTAGGCCATCGGGGTTCACTACTAATTCCTTGCGGTTTAGGGTTAGACACCTTATCTTCACTATACTTAGGAGCATTGGAAGAATCTTTCCCGGAAGACCTTTGTCAATTCTTAGGACGACCATGTCCATTGGACCTTACATGAGAGGAATTATCATCATCAATTCTAGACCTCTTTTTCTCCCTAGATCTCCATGTTAGTTTCTTTTCTTCAATCTGTTGAGCATCAGTCATAAGACGAGAAATATCCATGTCACCAATGAGCATGGCGGTACGACATTCTATCACTACTAAATCGAACACTCCCGACACAAACGTACTCATTCTCACCCTAGAGTCGGCCACTAAAGATGGAGCATACTTAGACAATTGAGTAAACCTCAACGCATATTACTTGACATTCATATTACCTTGCTTAAGGTTAATAAACTAAAGCACCAAAGCTTCTCTCATCTCAAGAGGGAAAACCCTATCTAGAAAAGCAGTTTTGAACATTTCCCTGTCTATATTTCTATCGGTCTAGCTTTTTTCCATTGATTAAACCAAACCTGTGCAACCCCCTTGAGTTGGTAAGCGGCCAATTTTTCCTTTTCTACTAAAGTAACTCCCATGATATCTAACACCTTATAGACCTCATCTATGGTTGAGGATCTTCCTCAAGCTTTGACCCATAAAATTCTGGAGGGTTCATCCTCATAAAGTCCCACTCTTGAAGCTATCGTACCCACATTTGGGTTCACGAGAGCTACCACCTCTCTATTGGATTGGCCCGTCACACCTTGGGCCAACACTTGAAAAGCGGACCTAAATTCTGCACTAGTCATATCCTCAGCCAAAGGGACAATTGGAGCTTGTGGAGGAACTTGGGGAGGAATTCCTTGATCCATGTTGTCTTCTTCATTCCTTCTAGCATTATCCCTTGTAGTAGTCATATCATGTAGACCATAGGGTAAGGATTAGGAGAAATACCTAATAGAGTTAAACTCTATGGAACGACTTAGAGAAATGAAGAAGTGAAGTTCCCTAAACATCTAGTAGCCTCTCATTCATAAATGTGGTGCGCTACAAACTTATGAACAAGACTCTACTAGATGTGGTTTTGAGACATCCTAGAACCATTCTAAACCTTATGCTCTAATTACCAAGTTTGTCACGACCCAGGGGTACCCCTTAGATGTAACAAGCCGTAAAAGACTCCAAGAAACCTCATACAAGCCCCTTAGCATATCATAACATAAGAAGATAGAAAATGGTGCAAAAATTAAAACATTTTCCAATAATATCAAAGTTTCATAAAACAAAGAGGAAGTCTTTAACACTTGTCTCAAACCATCGAATACTTGAATAGTCTTAGGGACACAGCCCATACAATAGTTCTAAACATAAAATGAAAGACATAAAGGAAAGGTGGTCAAATCCTCGATGCTATGAGGACTCACCAAATCTTCACTTGCTTTCTCTACTAAGATCCTAGCCACGAGGATGCAAGTTGATATCGTCGGACCCTACATTTGATAAGAATGTAGTCAAGAGTATGCGTTAGTACAAAAATTTACTAAATATGATGGCTAGCATAAATCATCAACATAAGCATAGCATAGGCATTAGTCAACTTAAGACATATACCATAATCATAAGAGATAATCAACATAAGTTATAAGCATATTCAATGCACATAAGTCATCATATCATAAGAGGAACACTTCTCAAATAACCTCAACGTGTTCTTACTGAATACATAGGTCATCCACCTCTAATCATACATTTTAAGGAAAGCAACTCAATTAACAACTCAAGCTAAGTTATTATCATACAATCAATCTCATATCAAAACATACTTACAATACTTCCTTGAAGTAACCTTGTTTCATCATAAACATGCTACTTTGATTAGGGATTAGTCTCTCATATTCATGCAATTCATGGAAGAGTACTTCTTTACTAGTCTAAGACAATCATTACTCATGAATGGTTATGATTTACCAATTCAAGGCTACCAAGGAAAAGCACCTCATTATGCTAAACCAAGCTATCATGGAAAGCATACTCTTGTGCAAGTCCAAGCTACTAAAGGAAGGGTACTATTGCTTAATCCAATTTATCATGAAATGATGTGGCCTCACCAAGTCAAGCTACCATGCAAAGCACTCTATTATGCTTAGTTCAAGTTAACCACTAGAAGGGTACTATTTCTCAATCCAAGGCTATCCATGATATCTACTACCTCAAGATACCATGATTGGTCTTGTCTTATCAAGTCAAGCTATTCATGAGGGGATTTCATATCACTACTTCAAGCTATCATAGTTCATACATGTTTTGATTCATTTTAGGTGAGCAAGACTTTCAACCTAGAATTATTCTATGTGAGAAGACCTTTCACATTATACATACATACATACATACATACATAGAGTAGATCATGTGGGTAAACCTTCCACAATAATTCTATCAACAATTCAACAATCATCATATAGCTTTTCTCTCAAAGCCTTACTAGTCATTACTCATCATATTAGCTTTACTCTCAAGCCCTACTAAACATAGCTTAACATATAAGCTTTACTCTCAAAGCCCTAATAAACATACTTCATCATGCAAGCTTTACTCTAAAATTCCTAATCATCATAACTCATCATCTATGCCTTGATCTCTAAACAAATCTATCCTTAAAGGCTACAAGTCATAATTCATCATATATACTTGTTTTCAATCAATTCATGTCTATATACTTTACTCTTAAGAAATTCATATATATATGCTTCAATCTCAAGCAATCTATAATGTATATCATCAATCCTAGAAGATTACATCTAAACCCTTAATTTCCCCTTTCATGGCATAAAACCTATCTATATCAAATTCACCTTAGAATCATAGGTTAAGCATGGGTACATGTACAATCATACTAAAAACATGTTGTTCTATCATAAACAACCATAATCTACTCAATTGGCTCATAACCCATAACATTAGAAGAAACCCTAATTTGACTTGGGGAATTCTTCTTTTAAATTAGGGAAAAATGAGGCTCCATGGATGAAAGGAATCCACGGATGAATAAACCATCCTACCTTGATTTCAAAGCCTGCCAAGCTTGGAAGAATGGAGACTTGACTTGACTTAGCTTGAACCCTCTTCTTCTTCTTCATCTTCATAGAGAGAGAATTATTTGAGAGAGGAACCCAATTCTTTTGGTGAGTTGAGAGAATGACTTGAATGACTTAGATTAGGGGTCTAAAATACTTATTTCGACACCACTTAATTCTAATTAAATCCGGAGAGGACCCTTGTACCCCTTAATTAGTCGACCATGCCTGACCCATTAGACCACATTGACGGGCTGTGGATCCATCCACGGTCATCGTGGTCAGAGATTATGAAATTTGGGTCTTGGACCTACGGCCCCAACCACGGGTCGTGGACCCATCCACGAGGTGTGGGTCCATGCGTGGTTACTGCCTTAGGTAGTTTTCTATGGTGTCTATCTACGGGCTGACCTACGGGGCGTAGATCCAACTAAGGCTGGGCAGCGGACCGGACCGGAACCACCAAACCGGAACGGGATGGGTGGACCGGTTTGTTGACCGGTACCGGGATGAATCGGACCGGAATTACCAAGATGGATAGTAGGTTTCATCTCATCCCACTATATATCGAGATGGAATCGAACCGGAACCGGAACGGACCGGAATGGAACAGGATGGTATAAACAGGATGACACATATAACTATTTCAGAAAAACAATAAATTTTTTCAGTTATTTTGATTTTTTGAATTACGAAATATGAATGTTTATTTATTTTTCTAAGTTTAAATTAATTGTTTTGAAATTTATAATGTAATTTTACTTAAGTTTATTTTAAAGATATTTTTTTTAATTTTTACTTTTTAAATTTGCAAGTTTAAGTTTAATAAAGTTTTTTTGTTTTAAAGTTTTTGAGCTTAAGTTTTTTAGATTTGAAATTTTGAATCTTTTGAAGTTTATAAGTTATTACTTATTAATATGTTATAAGTTATACTTATAACTTGTAATTTAAATAACTTAAGTTTGTAATTTTAAAAAATTAAATAAAAATAAGGATAAAACAATGACACAAATTAAAAAAATATCAATCCATTCCAATTTTATTTTATTTTTGAAAATATGCCTATATATAAATTATAAAATATAAATTAATTAATAAAAAATAATTAACCGGAACTGTAATATACCGGGATCAACCGGACCAAAATTACCGGGATGAAATTGTGATTTCGTTCCATCGCGAGTACCGGTTCACGGTGTCCCATTCCGTTCCCTAGACTACCAGACCGGAATGGTACCGGACCGGTACCGGTACAACCCGATCCGGTGCCCAACCTTAGATCCAACTACGGGGTGTGGTTGGCCCTCGTGGGTGACACCTGGAAATTCTAAAAATTTGCTAAGCTCCCCTCTTTCATATACGGGGTGTTACAGTGGTACATCATATATATATATATATATATATTTGATTGAACTAATTAAATTGTCCGGCGGTTTTCCACCTTGATCCAATTACATGAAATAAACAATCTCATAATAACACAAGGGTATAATAGGAAATAAATTTTTTGTTAGAGTTTTAAATCAAACACAAGATTAAGTGGAAAGTAATTAACCAAACACTTGACTAAAAATAATCTTTGCACTACTAATCCCCGCACTACTAATTCCTTCATTACTAATACATGCATTACTAAGCCCTGCATTATCAATGTTTGTACCAAATGACCCCTTAGAACATAAAGAATTATGTGTCCCATTACCTATCAAATTTAAGGTATATGAATCTTTTTTCCAACGCCACCAGTTTTGCGTCAATCTAAGTTCCAAATAAAAAGTTATGACCATTTTAGTAACTTGATACTGTTCAGTGACGAATTAGCCAATGGGAAAACATTAAAAAGGGTCATTTTGTCTTCTTACCTCTACTAAAACCCTAAACGAAATTCTTGACTAATTAAAGGCCCAAACTAATTTATTTTCATCTCTGAATCCCCTATTCTCTTCTCTCTCAAACGCTAAGGCAAAACCCTAAGGAAAAAACAAAGTTGAAGACTTCCATTCAAGATTATTTCAATCTTTTTCAAGATTCTTCTTCAAGGTAAGTCCTTATCTAAGAATTACATTTTTTACAACTCAAATTCATCCATACAATTATGAATCACTAATGAAAATCATAATTCTTGGCCATAGAGATTTCAAGAAACGAATTCAAGAATCTCAAGAAAGGTTTTCTTGATATTTCTCCTTCAAGCTAGGGTTTCAAGGCTTCTAATCAAGTTATTCTTCAAGAACCTTGTTCTTTCAGGTATGAAAAGCTATCATATTTTTAGACTAGTTTGTCCTCACGCCCTACATCTACTTTCAAATCAGTAAAAGATTAATCAAAAGTTTTGTCCCTAGATTTGAGTATTCTTGAGATGATTTGATTTTGAGTTCTTGAGTTCCTAATTATTTTATAAATCTTATTTCTAATTATTGAAATGTTATATGTCATGTATTAAGATTGTTGAGTTGATTCATTCATGTCTATATTTCAGCATGAACCCTATAATTTGAGTATTCTTGAGATGAGTAGTATTGTTGAGTTCTGAGTTCTTGAGTTTTGAGTATTGAGTTTTCTATATTGTTATTGAGATCCTTGAGTTGATTCATTCATGTCTATATTTCAGCATGAACTCTATATTGAGTTATAAATTTTGAGAATCTTTTAAAGCCAACATTTTTGTTTGGCATAATGCATAAACATGACCCTTAACTTGACATCAGTTGGCAACTATGACCTTTAACTTTGGGTGTGCACAAGTAGGCACTTAAACATGTATAAAATTGAGCAAATTGACACATTAGTCCTACATGGCACCCTACTTGGCAATTTTGTGTCCTACATGGCACCCTACTTGGCAATTTTGTGTCCTACATGGCGTCCTACGTGTATTGTGACATGTAAGACACTTGTGTCTACTTGTTCAATTTTAATCAAGTTTAAGTGCCTACTTGTGCACATTCAAAGTTGGAGGGCATAGTTGTTCGTTGAAGCCAAGTTAAGGGTCATTTTTATGTATTATGCCTTTTTGTTTTAAACTGAGTTTTTGAGAAAGTAAAGAGAAGTTTTAGAATGAGTTTTAACAAAGATTTGAGCAAGGGTATAAGGGAACTTGTTTCCGAATGTTTCATTTTTACATGAAGAAAGAGAATATTATTTTGAGAAAAGAAAAAAATTGATTTCTAAAGGAGTTTATGAGTTCAGAGATATTTCAAAGCAGTTACCTATTTTAAGAGGATAGTTTGAGCAATTGTCTCAAGCTAGAGAAAGAGTATGTTTTATACATTTGACCATGAGTATATATTATTGTGAGTAGTATTGAGCACTGATATGGGGATGAGTTCAGACAACTCAAAATTCTCATAAACCATGTATGCCAACATACATAAAGGATCATACTTTTT
The DNA here is from genome assembly GCA_029582725.1 of Solanum chiquidenum. NCBI lineage: Eukaryota > Viridiplantae > Streptophyta > Magnoliopsida > Solanales > Solanaceae > Solanum > Solanum chiquidenum. Next base: position 2,308 of record JAJOOS010009876.1, on the reverse strand, counting down.
AGATGAATCCTTATTACTTAGTGATCCACTTAATTGAGGTGTTCTATACCTCGGCAAGGTATAAGACAGTTTTGGCAGCATGAGCGAGACGTTGTATTATCACATAGCTTATAGGGATGATTGTCAGTTAGAGATCTCCAAAATAGAGTTAAAAGTGTATTTTTATTATATCACTTAATATGTTGAGATAAGAGATGAGTAAGTATTCTTGTAAAGTTTTAATGATTTCTCTTTTATTTCTTTGCATTCAGTTGAGTATATATATATATCTATTGTAGTCCTTTCATTCGATTATTTGTTATTCAGCTATATTACATATGTCATTCTACCTGCATCTCTTAATGATGCTAATTCAGGTTCTTAGGATCCTCAACAAGAGTCTGTTGAGAGAACTCTATCCACTCACCAGCTTTCGAGTGAGGTCTCCTTGCTTCTGGAGGACTCCAGTTTTATGAGTTGTTAGTATTACTAGCATTTTTAGTAGTTGTGGGTCTTGTCCTGACACTCGTCTATATATAGTAGAGGCTTCATAGATAGACAGTTTGGAGAGTCCTTCAGTTTCAGAGATTTTCTTTAAAATTTATGTTTAATGCTAAGTATACTCAGAGAGTTTTGAGATTTAATACACTATTGATTTAGCATTTCTTTCAGTTTGATGTTTATGTATGTTCAAGTTAGTCTTCCACTTGTAGTTAGCCAGAATGAGGGTTTGCTTGGGGACCAACAATGGTTCTCGAGTGTCGGCCACGTACAGGGTGTAGGTTCAAGGCGTGACAGAGCTACTTACCATCAGAGCAATCACTTTTGTCAAAATTTAACACCAGAAGTTTCTAAGAAGCAAAAAGAATATAATATCCTAACATTCTAAACTGTGTTTCGAGTTACAGTCAAATACTGGGAGATATGAAGTAACATATTTTTCTTTATTTATCGTTTTAAATGAGTAATAAATGAATTAATAACGAAACAATAGTTGCAATAAGAGAAGTGAATGCCCAAAAAAGTCAAATGGGGTCGAACATCTACTATATATGCATAAAATAATTTAAATATTATGCAATCAATATAATTTTCTACCTAAGAAGATTCAACATCTATACTATATACATAAAATAGTTTTAAACATGGATGTAAGCAATATAATTTTTTCACCGAATAGGGTTCAACATCTACTATATATACATAAAATAATTTTGACCATGTATGTAAGCAATGTAATTTTTCAACAAAAGGGATTTAGATGAAACCCCTCTACCTGATATACCGTGAGTTTACGGTATTTCTAATATATTTCACTTACAAGTTGTGTGTGTCTAGGACTTTTCGTATTGGTTTTTTATGTGTTTTTATCATATTTTGCAGGAAAGATGTTCAGGCGCGGAATTAATGAGACAGCTGAAATAAATGCAGAAAAGGGCATCTACGGAGGTGATCTACGGACCATAAGTCCATTGACGCTCCATAGATGGTGGTCGTAGATCAGCAGCCAAATCATGGAGGCAAATTAGGGAAATCTGACCAAGTGTTGAACCACGGTGGCCATTGACGGTCCGTAGATGGATCTACGGACTGTACTGTTGATCCGTAGATGGATACTGCGAGGGTTCCAGTACCTGATTTTTGAAGATTCCAAGGGTGGAGCTACGGAGGGGGATTGATGGTCCGTACTGCACATCCGTCGTTTGCTTCAGAGAAGCTGGATTTTGAAAGCTGAAATATTTTCCAAGTCTTGGCTGATGGAAGGGACTCACAGACCGTAGATCCATTGACGGTCCGTAAGTCAGTCTCATGGATTGAAGCCGCGTGCCTGAACGAAACTTTCCTTATTTTGTTTCCCTTTTTATTTAGGACTTGTTTTCTATAAATAGGGCATGTAAACCTCGTTTTTGGGGGTTAGACATTATTATTCTATTCTAGTTCTTGACTTGGGAGATTAACTTGCAACTTTAGATATTATTAATTTCCTAAGTTCGTTGTGAAGATTTTGGGTGTTGAAATTCTGGGTTTATTATTCTTTTTACGTAAGTTTATAATTCTTTCATCTAAACCCATGAATTGTGTTCATATGATTATGGTTAACTAAACTCCACAACTAGGGTTGTGGGAACCATGAGCAAGTAACAAAGTATGAATAGTAAATAAACAATTCTTGAATAATGTAGTGCATGCATTGATAATTCTTTCGTTTAGAAGTCTTTTTAGCGGTTGCAAACGTTAGAACTCGCCTTGTTGCTACTTGCCGGACAAAGGAGGTAATCAACAAGAAAAGAATTATCAACATAGATTTAGTGTGATACTATCTAATAGG
>JAJOOS010009875.1:0-22944 GCA_029582725.1 Solanum chiquidenum | reverse complement strand
AATTTTTCCAAACGAAGTGTTCGAAAAATAGAGTTTCTCCAATTAAAGTGACATCTTGAAAAGGGATTATTTTATTTCGGAGTCGCCACTTGGAATTGAGTTTTGGTGTTCCAAGTCACCTAATTTTTACCCCTAATCAAAAGGAAGTTGACTCTAATTGTAAATGGTCTGCGAACTAAAAGTTTGGATAAGAAATTCTATTGACCAAGGGGAAGGTGTAAGGCACCCCTCGAGTCCCGTGTTTCTAGCACAGTTGCTTCATTAACTTATATCTTGGCTTAACTTAGTTTTTGGATATAATATATTTATTAGCTATACATTTACTTATGTCCACCTTCTTTGATTTATTGTAACTGTCTTGTTTAGATTTTAGAGTCCGGAGAATTTTAGTATTGTCGTTTTAGTGGGAGTAGATATTTGAATTATAATAGGAGGTAAACTTCTATGGGATTTAGGATTAATTTTAGGAAAAGAGAATGTTTAAAAGGTTAGACCAATTTCTTGAAAATAAATAAATAAAATTGCACGTTATTTTTTTTTATTTAATTTTTTAACGTTCTGCTTCTCCTTCTTCTTTCCTTTATTTTTATTTTGTTTTTGTTTTTGTCTAACAAATGTTTCTCTTTATTTTATTTTTTCATTTAAATAATTTTTTGGTTAAGTTTTGTTTTCCCTTTTTATTTTACCTATTCTTTAATTTTTACTATTATTACTTTTTATTTAATTTCATCTTTTGTTTCTTCTGTTTCTGCCCTTTTTAATAATAGATGTTTATTTATTTTTATTTTTATTTTACTTTTACTCTTCTTTTTCTTTTTTTACAATCCGTTCTTCTTCTTCTTTTTCTTTTTATCTTCTTTTTTTCTCTATTCTACACTATTTTTCTTTTATTATTATATTTTTTCTGCTCACGTTTTATTTTTTTAATTCTATATATTATTTTTTAATTAATTTTTCCCTTTAAACTAATTGGGAGAAAATAATATACGTAGTGATATAATAATTTTTCTTCACCAAATGATGATAGTGTGAAATTACTAATAAAAGAACTATCTCACGTTGATGAATTAATGACTCATTCAAATGAACTAATGTTCATCTCCTCCATTTTTAATAATTCGGATACGATAAAAATTATTAATTGTCTCCATAAGCATGGCAATATTATTTATTTATTAAACTCCATAAACTCTAAATGATAACTAATACAGAATCTCCAACCAATTTACATGTAATTAAATTAAAATCATAAACGAAGTTGTCGATTTGTACCATCAAATAAATGTACATAAACATGTTGAAAATAAAACTAGGAGTAAACAACAACCATCTTTGGATCAAATTAGTTGATTAAATTAACATCAGGTGTAAAAATAATTCGATGAGCAAATTTAAACAGTAGCAATTCATGCAATCAACAATATGATGTGCGTCATAAAATAATGACATATAACAATACATGTAATTTTAAGGACTACATAACATCATAATCGAATTCAGAACAATTATTTCATTGAACTATATAAGAAATTAGAATTACCTTTTTGTAAAATTTAATTCCAACAAAAGAAACCGCTATAATCTACTGATTTCCAAAGTTAATTATAATTAACTTTAAGGAGCCACAAACTTGAATCCACGAACAAAAATCTTTCTGACTTAAAGTATATTGCTTTTTTTTTTTATGCAACGTTATTCCGTATTCTCCTTATTATGGTGATGTATTGTGATATATATAGGAGTCCTTTTTTTTTTAGATACGTGGGGGTGTGGGTCTTTTAATTTTTTTTTTTTTAATTAATTAATTTAGTCGTGTATGTATAGGGATCTGTTAGTTGCTGTAGTTTTTGTGGGAATATAGTAGTATAGGGGCGAGTATATGGGAGTGGTGGGGTATGGGAGGTTAGATTATTTAGGTTTTTTATTTTTTTTATTTTTATTATTATTATTATTATTATTTTAGTTTTAGTTTTACTTTACTCTTAAAAGAATTATAATAACATATCAACCAATTATTTAAAATTAATAAAAAGCTAAGAAAAAGTCAACTAGCTATATATATAAAATCAATTAAATAATACTAGCTTATTTATAAAAACTTAATTTCAAATATAGATTTTTTGTAATCTTTCATTTCTTTTTTTTTAAACAATTGAAAAGTAAAACTTATCTTAAAAAGGGATTCTATTTTGTTGTTTTCAAATCTTTTTTTTTTTTTTTTAAAAAAAAAAAATAAAAAATAAAAAATAAAAAAAAAATAAACTTAACAACATAAGAGAAAAGTCAAAATATTTAATTTATATTTATAAAACTATTTCAGCTCTAAAAATGGTGTAAAATTTTAAGTTCGGTCAAAAATACGTGTCTACACCTGCAGAAGACAGAGGAATGGAAGGGATCGACGGTGAACTCGCCCCACATGATGATGAAGAGGGAGGGCCTCGTCAAGAAGTTGTACCTGCAGGAGACAAAGGAATGGAAGGGATCGACGGTGAACTTGCCCCACATGATGATGAAGAGGCAGGGCCTCGTCAAGAAGTTGTATCTGAAGGAAACAGAGGAATGGAAGGGATCAACGGTGAAGTTTCCCCACGTGATGATGAAGAGGCAGGGCCTCGTTAAAAAGTTGTACATGTAAGAGACAGAGGAATGGAAGGGATCGATAATGAACTTGCCCCACTTGATGATGAAGAGGCAGGGTTTCGTTAAGAAGTTGTACCTGAAGGAAATAGAGGAATGGAAGAGATCGACGGTGAACTTTACCAACAAAATGATGAAGAGGCAAGGCCTCGTCAAGAAGTTGTACCTGAAGGAAAAAGAGGAATGGAAGGGACCAACGGTGAACTTGCCCCACATGTTGATGAAGAGGTACGGCCTCGTCGAGAAGTTGTACCTGCAGGAGATAGAGGAATGAAAGGGATCGACGGTGAACTTGCCCCACATGATGATGAAGAGGCAGGGCCTCATTAAGAAGTTGTACCTGAATGAAACAGAGAAATAGAAGGGATCGACGGTGAACTTGCGCCACATGATGATGAAGAGGCAGGGCCTCGTCAATAACTTGTACCTAAAGGAAACAGAGGAATGGAAGGGATCCACGGTGAACTTTCCCCACATGATAATGAAGAGGAAGGGACTCGTCAAGAAGTTGTACTTGCAGGAGACAGAGGAATGGAAGGGATCGATAGTGAACTTGCCCCACATGATGATAAAGAGGCAGGGCCTCGTCAAGAAGTTGTACCTGATGGAAACAGTGATATGGAAGGGATCGATGGTGAACTTGCCCCACATGACGATGAAGAGGCGGGGACTCATCAAGAAGTTGTACCTGAAGGAAACAGAGAAATAGAAGGGATCGATGGTGAACTTACCCCACATGATGATGAAGAGGCAGGGCCTTGTCAAGAAGTTGTACCTGAAGGAGACAGAAGAATGTAAGGGATCGACGGTGAACTTTCCCCACATGATGATTAAGAGGTAGGGCCTCGTCAAGAAGATGTACCTGAAGAAAACAGAGGAATGGAAGGGATCAACGGTGAACTTGCCCCACATGATGATGAAGAGGGAGGGCCTCGTCAAGAAGTTGTACCTGCAGAAGACAGAAGAATGGAAAGGATCGACAGTGAACTTGCCCCACATGATGATAAAGAGGCAGGGCCTCTTCAAGAAGTTGTACCTGATGGAAACAGCGATATGGAAGGGTTCGATGGTGAACTTGCCCCACATGACGATGAAGAGACGGGGACTCATCAAGAAGTTGTACCTGAAGGAAATAGAGGAATAGAAGGGATCGACGGTGAACTTACCCCACATAATGATGAAGAGGCAGGGCCTTGTCAAGAAGTTATACCTATAGGAGACTGAGGAATGGAATGGATCGACGGTGAACTTGCCCCACATGATGATGAAAAGGCAGGGCCTCGTCAAAATGTTGTACCTGTAGGAGACAAAGGAATGGAAGGGATCGATAGTGAACTTGCCCCCCATGATAATGAACATGCAGGGTTTCGTCAAGAAGTTGTACCTGAAGGAAACAGAGGAATGGAAGGGATCGACGGTGAACTTTCCCCACATAATGATGAAGAGGCAGGGCCTCGTCAAGAAATTGTACCTGAAGGAAAAAGAGGAATGGAAGGGATCAACGGTGAACTTGCCCCACATGTTGATGAAGAGGCAGGGCCTCGTCAAGAAGTTGTACATGCAGGAGACAGAGGAATGAAAGGGATCGACGGTGAACTTGCCCCGTATGATGATGAAGAGACAGGGCCTCATTAAGAAGTTGTACCTGAAGGAAACAGAGGAATGGAAGGGATCGACGATGAACTTGCTCCAGATGATGATGAAGAGGCAGGGCCTCGTCAATAAGTTGTACTTGAAGGAAATAGAGGAATGGAAGGGATCCACGGTGAACTTTCCCCACATGATAATGAAGATAAAGGGACTCGTCAAGAAGTTGTACCTGCAGGAGACAGAGGAATGGAAGGGATCGACGGTGAACTTGACACACATGATTATGAAGATGCAGGGCCTCGTCAAGAAGTTGTACCTGATGGAAACATCGGTATGGAAGGGATCGATGGTAAACTTGCCCCACATGATGATTAAGAGGCGGGGCCTCGTCAAGAAGTTGTACCTGAAGGAAATAGAGGAATGGAAGGGATCAACGGTGAACTTGCCCCATATGATGATGAAGAAGCAGGGCCTCATCAAGAAGTTATACCTACAGGAGACAGAGGAATGGAAGGGATCGACGTTAAACTTGCCCCACATGATGATGAATAGGCAGGGCCTCATCAAGAAGTTGTACCTGCATGAAACAGAGGAATTGAAGGGATCGACAGTGAATCTGCCCCCACATGATGATGAATAGTTAGGGCCTCGTCAATAAGTTGTACCTGAAGGAAACAGAGGAATGGAAGGGATCGACGGTGAACTTGCCCCACATGATAATGAAAAGGCAGGGCCTCGTCAAGAAGTTTTACCTGAAGGAAAAAGAGGAATAGAAGGGATCAACGGTGAACTTGCCCCACATGATGATAAAGAGGCAGGGCTTCGTCAAGAAGTTGTACATGCAGGAGACAGAGGAATGGAAGGGATCGATGGTGAACTTGCCCCACACGATGATGAAGAGGCAGGGCCTCGTCAAGAAGTTGTACTTGAAGGAAAAAGAGGAATGGAAGGGATCGACGGTGAACTTGCCCCACATGATGATTAAGAGGAAGGGCCTCATCAAGAAATTGTACCATATCTTGCCCCACATGATGATGAACACATTGATGATGCACTTCGTAATCTACTCTTCGGCGTTGTGTCAGAAGTACATTTTGACAACGAAGCAGATCGCATTGTAATTCAGTATCAATAAGTCCAAGCTGACGCAGGCGTTGGGAATCCACACTATGAGGAACAAGAAGAAAATGTCCAGCAGCATATTGGCGGTGAGGAGAATTTTTCAAGATGTGGAGCTTGTACTTTCTCAAATACAAAGTGTTCCGCAGATTGCATTTTTAGGCCTTTTTTTCCCAGTAACACTGCACTTGATTTCGAAATAATTGCATATTCATCCGGAAGAACAAATTTGAAGAGGAGGTTGACTCCAGAATTAAGACAAAACTTCTTTGACTTGAGGCGTCTAGAAGGCCTGATAGTGGCTAATGATGACTTTGGGGGATGTGCAGCAGCACTCGATGAAAAAGAGAGGCAGATTGAGCAGCTGAAAATAAAGCATGCAAAGGAAATTAGCGAGAAAGACGACCTCATTCGAATTCAAGCTAAAGCAATGGAAAACCTTACCAGTATTTTGAAGTCTTTCAATCAGGCAATCCAGACACAAGAGAATGTGCCATCTCACTCCTCCCCAAACGCTGATGACAAAACCTAAACTAGTTAAAGTGTGACAATGTTAAGATAACTCAGTTTCTATAGTTCTTTACATTTACTTTTTATTCTCGGGTATGGTTGTACAATTTAAAGACATCAAGTCCTACAACTATGATGTTACTAGCATTTGACTAATGCTTTAATTAGCTTTAGTACACTGCTTCTATTTGTTTACGTTTACCTTTTTGTTCTCGGATATGGCTTTGACAATCTAAAGGTCGGGGCAATGCATAATCTGTTTGGTCAAGTTGAGTAGTATAAGATAGGAAAGACATGGTGAAAGTGGACATTCTCTCAAGCATAATACATACCAATACTTATGTATACTTGTGATAGTTGAGGTGATTATATGTCATACCAATACTTGATTAATTGAGATGCATTATCATCCCCTACTTTGTTGATATTATTTATGCATATGAATTGACATGAGATTGAATATGAATATGATTAATAAGATCGTGTTATGATTATAAGTTGAGTACGTGGAGATCGTCCATCCTGAAATGATTTGATTTTATGATAATACGTTGAAATCGTCTTTAACACAAATGAGATGTATTGGAGAAAGGATTACTTAGAGGTAGTACAGTTGAAGTGTAAATAAGAGAAGTTAGCAAAGTTAGTTATAAAGTTAGTTAGGAAGTCTATATATAACAACATGAAAGTCACATTGTTGATCAAGAAAATTGAATGGGAATTTCATAGTAAACTTCATCTTCTCTGTAGAATCAGCTAACAACTTTCTAAAGGGAGAAATCTAACAGGATAACAAACTCTTGACTGTGGATAGCCTAATCAGATGGGGAATAACAGTTTCTCCTATATGCGTAATGTGTAGTGCATATATATATATAGAAACAAATGATCATTTGTTCAGTGAACGTATTATCGCCACTCATCTGTGGAACTACTTGATGAAAAGCTACATGCGCAGGACCTTATGCTACCTCCTATCAATACCTAAAAGGATGAGCATAACACTTGGACGTTTTGTTAGAAATTGGAGTGTGTCTGAGATTTGATTAGTATAACAAATGTGTGTGAATCGTGCTGGTTTTTAAGTGATCATTGATAGTTATTCAATATTTAAAGAATATGTTTGTCATTCAATATTTATTTTATATAATAAATAATAATAATAATATAGATATATACATACATAATTAAAAATCAATTAATCAAATTTTAACCCTCCTGGAGAATAGAATATTTGGAATGGAAACGCATAAGATTTTTTTAAAAACACATTAAAACGAAGAGAAATAAAAACGAAAAGAAAGAACAGATAAAGTAACCACATAACTTAACCATGGTTAACCATGAGTCGGTCGTGATAAAAGCTAATTTTGTAATCCAACGGTGAGCCATCGATCACATTCTCAATCAGACGCCGGTTGGAACTCCACACCATTAGCTTTTGCTGCTCCTTAGCTCAGAAACAAATTGGGGATTAGGGTTTTCTCTCTTCATGTATTCATCGATTTGATCGATGGAAATGGATTACGTAACGGAGTATCCACATTCCTACATGGATCGTCGTCCTAAGAAACGTCCAAGATTAGATTGGGATCCTTCACATACTCCCAAGGTACACCTTTTTCTTCTTCTCTTTTCGTATTTTTGTTGTTATTGATTTTAACCTTTTCTTCGTTCGGAGAATGAAACATATGTAGCTCATTTTTTGAGGATTTGGATTGGAATTGAAGTCATGGTTCAATGAATGTTTTGGTTTCATAGATTCTTTTCTGTGGTTTTTTTTTATGGGATGTTGTTGGGAAAAATGAGAAAAAATTGGTGGTGTTTTGATTACATTTGACAATGAAAGTTCTGGTGTTATTGATTTTTTTTTGTTTTGTGAGAAGTTCAGAAAATGACATATAAAGTGATAGTTCGAGTATTTTGGTTTCAATTGAAGTTCTTGTCCCATGAATGTTTTGCAAGCCAAGTTATGATGAATTAAGATAGGATATTAGAGGAGAAGTTGATGTTTAAATGAAATTTGTAGTATAAAATGAATAGCTGTAAAATTTTGTTTATTTGATTTGGATCTGATATTTTACTCCATTTGGGGACTTTTACTTGGAGGGGGGAAGAAAAACATAGAAGTTTTTTTCACTGAAATCTGTAATTTTTTTATAAAAATATAGCTTTTTCTAGAGGTTCTTTTGAGTGTCATTGGCATTTGAATTATCATGATTTGAAGATGAATTGAATCATAATGAAAAAGGTACAAACCGATCCCAGTAGAATAGGAAGATTTATGCGATATAAACTGAAAGGTGTAGTGGTATTTGATATTGGTGAGAATATTTGTTACTCAACAAAGTTTTATAAAATGAAAATCATGTCAATAATTTTGTAGTGATTTAATAGTTACGTCCAGCTTAGTAAGTTTGTTGAGTTGGGAATTGTGTAAAAATATCCATCTTGGTTGTTACTCTTTCAAAATTCAGTTTAGTGTTAAATATAGGGTAGGTTTTATGTTATATCTTTTTCAGAAGAATATGAATGAATGGTTGTCTGTAGGCTCAGTCAGGAATTTATTATGGGCAAGAGGTTGGCAATTCATCGAGCTATGTGCATTCAAGATTACTACCCGATCATGATAATTTATATGTAAAAGGACTGGCTCAAAAAGGCTCTCCTCCGCGGCGAGAAGATGACAAAGATGGACATTACATGTTTGAGCTTGGAGAGAATTTAACAACTCGCTGTAATTACTTTTTTTCATCGCCATGTTACATATGTCTTAGGCTCTGCTTAATCAAAGTAAATGTTAGGTTCTTTCTGGTTGCTCTTATATTCCAGTTCTTTCTGGAATTATGTGTTAGATTCGTGCTGAAGTCCATCATTTTGTCCGTAAGAAATTATGTAATTATGGTTTTCTAGGTAGCAAATAGAAACCACAAAATGCGTAGAAAATAAGTTTTTCTTCTTGATCATTATGCGTAAAGTATATGGAAGTATCCCCCTTTTTTTATGCAAGATATATTTTTACTAATTGAAGAAAGTGAGTAAAACAACAATAGGTGAGGATTACTTCTTCTCAACAATCCATTTCTCTGCCCAGGCATAATAAATGACCATCATGGAAGTGTAAGAAATGAGGTTGCACATTGTTTTATAGATGTATGTGCTTGCATAAACATCAGGAATCGACCTTCCTTCCCATCCTAGTGTGGGCCAAATCAAGGAGTGACATACCTCTTCTCCCTGGCAGAATACTGGAAGCTTTTTGAAATGTCAAAATTTATTTCTCATCATGTCTATGTTTGACTGCATATTTTAAACACCTTTAGTTTAGTTGCATTCAAGTATAAGTCTGTTCCCTCCATAATGTTCTTACACAATTTCATTCCTGTAATTGCAGATAAAATTCTCAAAAAGATCGGTGAAGGTCAGTCTATATTTTCTTTTCCTGATTTATTATTTAAAATATCACTTTTGTTTGGCCATGGATCTTTTTCTTCAATGTTTTATTATTCACCAGGTACCTTTGGTCAAGTTCTAGAATGCTGGGACAGAGAGCAGAAGGAATTTGTTGCCATTAAAATCATCCGAAGTATAAAGAAGTATCGTGAAGCAGCAATGGTAGAAATTGACGTGCTTCAGCTGCTAGGAAGATATGATAGGGGTGGAAGCCGGTATGTCTTGTCTATGTTGAATAAACTAGCTCTTCATATAAATGCAAGTTTGCGTGTGATGGTTAAAAAAATTCCTTCTTTGCAGTTGTGTACAATTACGGAACTGGTTTGATTATCGTAACCATATTTGCTTAGTAAGTACATTACTGATTTGTAGTAACCTGATATCCCCAACTTTGCGAATTCCATGGGGACTTAAGACTTGCAATGAATTTAATGGTCTTAACAGGTATTTGAGAAGCTTGGACCAAGTTTATTCGATTTTCTACGGAAAAACAGTTATCGCGCATTTCCAGTTGATCTAGTTCGTGAAATTGGGAGGCAATTGTTGGAATGTGTAGCATGTGTGTGGTCTATACTTCTTCATTTCACTTTTCTAGTATGAGATACTTGGCAACTTTTTTTTCTCTTGCTCTCAAAGAATTAATCTATTGCATTTTACTTTTGCTACTTTGTTAGTTAAGTTACTGCCTTTATATTGCCACCACTGTTTCGAAGACACTTCTTCATGGACTGTGAATGCTTAGTGTGTCCTTTGTTTGCAGTCATGCATGATATGCGTCTCATCCATACAGACCTTAAGCCCGAGAATATACTCTTTGTTTCTGCAGACTACATAAAAGTGCCCGACTACAAGGTATTTTAGGTTCTGTTTTTCAAGCTCTTAAGATTGTGTTATACTCTTTTAACGACTAGAATTAACTAGCCCTCTGGAGATCATGCCACATCATTTATAGCTCTGTCTGCATATGTTCCTTTACTTGCTTTTGCAGGGTACACCATGGTCACACAGAGACAGATCATTTTATAAAAGGTTACCAAAGTCAAGTGCTATCAAAGTAATAGACTTTGGTAGCACTGCTTACGAACGACCAGATCACAACTATATTGTGTCCACACGACATTACCGTGCACCTGAAGTTATTCTTGGTGGGTTTAGATTTTCTTCCCCTCAGCGAATTCTCACTAATTTTAGCATTGATCTCTAACTTGATTACTGGGCTTTATGTTTGTTTCAGGTCTTGGATGGAGCTACCCGTGTGATTTATGGAGCGTGGGCTGCATCTTGGTAGAACTATGCTCGGTATTTGCTAGCATCTGATCTTATCATTAATCTGTTTTTTGAAGTCAGATGTTTATATGTTGATGGAAAATGCAATAGATACTAGGTATTCATGTGGGGTGGTTTTGCAGGGTGAAGCTTTATTCCAGACACACGAAAATTTAGAGCACCTGGCCATGATGGAAAGAGTACTGGGTCCATTACCATCACAAATGTTAAATAAAGTGGAGTGAGTGTTGTTTTATTATGTTCATGTCATCTGTTATTATCAGCAATCAACTTATTCTTTTTTTATTTGGATAGTCGACATGCAGAGAAATATGTAAGGAGGGGTAGATTAGACTGGCCTGAAGGTGCCACTTCCCGAGAGAGCATAAAGTCTGTAATAAAGTTGCCTCGTCTCCAGGTAGATCAACAATTGGTGTTCTCCTTTTCCACTTGTTTTTTATTCACCAGATTCTTACATACATTCTCTGGGCTTTGCTGCAGAATTTAGTGATGCAGCATGTTGATCATTCAGCTGGTGATCTTATAGACCTTTTGCAAGGTCTCCTTAGATTTGACCCATCTATCAGAATGACGGCTCGTGATGCCCTAAGGCATCCTTTTTTCACTAGGGACCAATTCCGGAGATTATAAGAGGATGCATTTTTGTTTGTCTTCGCTCCTGCATCAGTTGTCCATACCTGTATTGTAATCTCAAGGTATCGAATTATTTGGCATTTCTATGAGAAGAGAATATAGTTAGTGAAGTTATGTGCCTCGTATGAGGGAGAACTTGTATGTATTATGCTTGAGAGAATGTCCACTTTCACCATCTCTCAAGAAATTCTATTGTTGTGGCAGTCCCAATTTTTGTTCAGAACCTTAGCCTTTTTGCAATTGCAATAAGATAATTACATGATCCGTCTCTTTACGCCTCAATGGTAAAACATTACATTGCATTTGGATTTGTCTTGCAACCTCTAGTTCGCATCTCTATGTAACCTATATGATTCCATGATTATGCAGGTGTTGAAAAATCCATGTATTAGTGTTTTTGTTATATGAATGCTGTGTTCTAGTTTGAACATTCGGCAAATAAGCTGTCACCTCAGGGCTCAGTGCCCTTCCCATTCTATGTAGTTGAGGAATAAAATAAAAGTAATATAAAGCTCCTCCAATATATTAAAGGTGTTGTGGGTAAAATTGACAGAGGAAGTACAAAGAATGGTAAGAGGTAATAAAGCCCCAAATCATATATTGACAGAAAATAGAACAGAGAACCAAAACATGAGTGAAAGAGCAGACAGCACAGGTAACTGAAGCCATTTCTTGAAGTCAAAATAATAAGCTCTGTTGACTGTTAGCGCTTTGTTGTGCACTTTCTGCCAATCAAGACACCAGTTGGAGGGCTGGTAACCACAATAGTGCACTGGGTATACAACCAGTAGGAGTATTGAAGGAAACTCCCTAAGTTAGACCTTGCTCTAAACAATCCCTTCACTTCAAACTTCACTCTTCCATTATCTACTTCTTTCTTCAGTTGTTGGCTTTGTTCCAAAGAAAGTCTCACTTGGCTGCTCACCAAGTGTACATCTTGAAACCTCGACTCATGGCTCATTGTCGAGAAAGGGTCCATGTAACTGGAAGCCAATAGGTGTCCACCATGATAAAGATCAAGAATGGCGTAATGAAAATCCACCCTCCCTTTCTTGTTTGGATTTGTGAAGTTTGCAAGTATAGTAAGGTCAGCATTAAGGAGGTATCCCATGTCAAGATAGGCTGCGTTGAGTGTGGCACTAGTTATGTCAAACTTTGGATTTCTTGGGCGAAATACAAGATAGATGATGAGGATTGCTAGGCCAGCTACTATTACCATGACCCAGAAAAGTGCACAAAAACCTGCAACTAGCCATGCAAATGGCCTAGTTTTACGCCTAGTGGGTACTCGCACTAGACCTGAACAAAGTAGTCAAAAGTGAAAAGCTCAAAAAAACATCAAAGTTTGTTGGTAATTACAAATAATAATTATATGTTCAAAAGAGTAGAAAACTGCAATGAATCATAAACATATTTACGCAGTTAAAATCATGTCAATAAGCTCAAAATGTAGTGTTAGGTTTTTATACGTAGCTGGCTTCCTATACTAGATCCCTAATTGCTTCTTCTTAATTGATAAAAGTTCAGTCATGACGTTTTCTTTGCCAACAATTGATGCATCACTTTGTTAACCAGATTTAGTGTCTAGTACTAGTGTTGTTAAAGACTGATGATGGCTCTTAGTACGCTAAAGCAGGAATTAAGCAACGTGAAGCACGCTATTTGGGCTTCACTGAGCTTCAGGGTTTTAGTGAGCCTCTTGACAACATTTGGACTCACCTGAAGAGTGACGATGATGTTGGCTATGTGGTCGAGATCCTGAATGTGGCTGCTGATGTCGTGGTGGTGGTACTGGTGTTGGTAAGTAAGAGTTATGACCAGTATGTGGTTGTGGGCCTGAATGAAGTTGTGGTGGCTGGGAATGTCTCGTTGACACTGGCATTGTTGGACTTGGAAAATAAGAATCACCAGGAGAATGTGGTTCATGTGGTGTTTGATTTTTTGCATTAGAAGGTGGAAATTGAGAAGAGAAAGGAGGATGTTGTGGTTCATGTTGTTCAAGTGGAGGAACATGTGGTGGAAGAAAATAAGGGTTGGTTTCGCGTTGGCGGGACATTAGGATCAAAATTTGGATATGGAAGACAAGATGAAAGTTTGAAAACAATTACAGAATTATTGTTGTTGTTGTGAATAAGATGGCTTCATGAAGACTTGTAGTAGAAAGTTGGATTGATGAAAAGGCAAAGAATAAGAATTAAGTGAAGCAAAGAAGGCAAGTAATCTTAATTTGATGCCTCCTCTTTTCATATCTTACTGCTTCCACTTAACTTTTTGGCACCCAAACATAATGTCAGGTTTTTAATTTGTATGCTAACCTTCTTTTAATTAGGGTCTTAGTTGTTAATTTTCACTGAAGTTTATGCATTGATATTGTGAAAGATATTAAAGGATCAGGTTATTAAAAGGCATTTTTGACTGAATTTTATATAATTTGCAAATAATGGCTATAATTTAAATAACTGTCCTAAAAGTGGCTAACAGGTGCCACTTACACCAGCAATATAGCGATGATACAGCTCTACATCATATGGGCTTTTATATGGGCCTTTGTTGATCGTGTGCCTCCTAAGTCCTATGTGTTTGTTTGGTAAATTGTAAAGCACAATAAACCCAATAATTTGGGCGTTAATTACATCCTACTCCGAAAGTTTTTAAAATTATAATAACTCTTTATTTTTCAGAACTCACTGATATATTGTTCCTTCGCCTGATACATAGCAAACAATACATAACTATAAATCAGATTCATATTGATTTAGGTTTGAAATCATTAGTGTTATGTATCAACAATAACGTATCCGCTATATTGTACATAAATAAAGTTGTAATGTATCTGATAGAGATGAAGTGATGTATCCGGATGTTAAGAGAGAAAAGGAAAAAAGGGTTTTTTTTTTGTAATTAATTCAAATGGTAAGGATTTTTTAGAGATTATGTTATCTTAAATGTGTGTAATTTTCCCTTTTTTTCTAGGAAATTGCGCCTAGTGTCTCCCAAAGTGTTCGGATTCTTCGTTTAATAAAAAATTATTACATTAACGGTTCTCTTTCCCCCAAAATAATGAAGAAGGAAAACGTATGTTAATTCTCATGTTCCCCGGTATCATGTGAAAGTAACTTCTTGTGTCATGTCCGTTGTGGTGTCTAATACGTGCAAATATATTAAAATTGGAGTGTCAAATAGGTATAAAATTGGATTTAGGTGCTAAGTGAATTTTATTGACAACTTTAAAGGATGGTCAATGATTTGTAATACTGAATCGTTCTAAATCCATACAAAACTGCTATTTTCTTTTTATTTATTTTTCACATCACGGAAAGTAGCATGTTTCTTTTAAATAAAAATAAATACTACTATGTTTTTTGAAAGGTAGTCACATGCATTACCATTTACCAACATAAATAAACAACTCTTAATAACTCACTGCATATATATGACTAACTATTTTAGATTTGGTTTGTGTATGCAAATTTGAACTATTTTCCTCACAAACATTACGTACTTTTTCACGTAAATTGCCTATCTCTATAGTTGTTAACTTAAAAGTTGTGCAAAATCTTCCTCTTGGCTAAGAAGATTTTGTCCACATCATGATAACGTTTTACACACTTAATTTGAAGATAAATTTTGAAATTCACAAAGTTAATAGGAGAAGAAGATCCAACTAGGATGGTAGTGATTAATGGTATGTTTTGTACAAAAGAAAATAATATTTTATTTTATTTTTTCTATGTTTATTTAATCAAAATTGTTTTTTTTTTCTAAGAAATAAGTTATCTAATGATCAGGAAAAGTTAGAATTCATTGAAGAAAGATATAGATGAAAATTTGTCTCACAATTTGTATTGACCATAACGCTATATATATCACTATATGTCATGTGTATATATCCTATGTATGTCAAATGTATCACTATTATATACACGACCTATGTGCAATATACAAACTATACTATATATTGTGTTCTTGTTCAACCTTAAAATTCAAATTCAAAAACTAATCAAATCTTTCTAAACTTTGAGATATAAGCACCTTAAGATATTTTCAAGCTTTTGAAACTACACCTAGTTGAAAATGATTTCGATTTTGTGAATATGATTTCAGCATCATCAATGGTTGCATTTTTACGAACCTAAATTTGAGCTTCATCAATGGGTGCTAACTCTGGTTCTTCACGTGTAATTGAATATCTCTATATATATAGTGATTGCTTCAATTAACTATCATATGCTTATTCGATTATTAATACGGGCAAAATACATATATTTATGTCATATGTTCTTTTTACAATTTGAATTAGTTATTGACCTTCTGATCACACGATCGACGATGATAGCAAGGACTCTTACTATTGCATCATTAATTTGAATATGCAATGCATGATGGATAGTTTTATGATGTAACTTGAACAGTATTTAATTTATATTCCAAAAGACTAAATATTCTAAAACCTTTTGTCTTGTGCAAGGTAGAATATAAACCAAAGTTGAAGTTTCGTTGGCCACTTTCCTTGACTGGAAAATGCATACAATAACAATAATAATAATAATCCAAATGGGAAACTACCATATATATTCCAAAGAAATGACAATCACTCACATCACTAAACTTATAGTGCATTGCGCATATTCGTTTTTATCCCATTCTTCACACATCACAATCCTTATGTATTAAAAAAAGACAAATAATAATCATCTCCCATTATATATCACTTAAGACACTAACCACTATTTTTTCTGCCCTAGTTTATGTGAGAAATTAAGAATTGAATTTACTTGAAAATTCAAACAAATTATCTTGTTAGTTCTAGTTGTTTAAGTAGCTAAAACTATTGATGTGGGGTGTCCTTTGAACTGTTCAAACATCAGCAAGTGTCAACTTGTGTGCATTAATTTCAATTTTGTAATGTCAATTAACATATTTTTATGAGTAAAATTTGCTCATCTTATATTAAAAAACCCAACTGCACTTCTTTTTTTTGTTTCTTGTTTCTTAGAAATGGATTATAATTAATAAGGGAGTTATTTGAATGTCAAATACTTTTTCTGTCATATTTACATGTCGTTCTTATTAAAAATAGATGTTCATTAATATTTGTCATTTCACAAAATTAATACATAAATAACACTATTCTTCCTAATTTACCCTAGAGAATTATTAGTCTTGAAAATATGAATTTGACTCATGGTCAATTTAAAGTAAATATGTCTATGTTCATTTATTGAAAATTTAACTTCAAGAAATCACTAAATAAAAGTACAATGATAAATTTACATAATTTCTTAAGAAACATAAAAC
Organism: Solanum chiquidenum; assembly: GCA_029582725.1. Classification (NCBI taxonomy): domain Eukaryota; kingdom Viridiplantae; phylum Streptophyta; class Magnoliopsida; order Solanales; family Solanaceae; genus Solanum; species Solanum chiquidenum. The sequence continues at coordinate 6,414 of JAJOOS010009875.1, read as the reverse complement.
CTGAAATTATGATATATAAATAGAAACGGAGAGAGTAAAAGATAAAAATCAATTGCCAGTTGGAGTCCACAGTCCAGAGTCTACTAGCAGTATAGGTTAGAACGTTGAACGTTGCCACTTGCCAATCAATTTATTTGACTATGATAGCAACTACTCCTATTTATTTTTTTAAATCAATAAATCCAAATATTTAGTACTATAATATATGAAAACAATAATAATGCAATAAAATAATTAAATTTTAATGTGGTTGGTTTCTCTAATTCTACATGCCTTAGGTTGATTATTATAAAGAAAGTCCAAGTTGTAGGTCGGCAGTTTTAATTTGACTTTAATATTCATTTTGTTCCATAATAATTGATCACTTTCATTTTATACGATATTTAAGAAATTCTACAAACAAATATGAACACTTTCAAAAAGAATTATTTATAAGTGTAACATAGAAAAAATTATTTTATTTGTCTCTAATTACTTGTCTACTTTTGAATTGACACACTTATTAAGAAAATAATGATTGATATAATGAATTTATCGTTTATCCCTTAATTATGAAGTGGATGAATTAAAAATTTAAGATTTTCAAGAAGTTTTACCAATTTTTAAAGTAATTAATTGAGGGTATAATAGGTAAAAAATAATTGTCATTTCTTAATTTGTCAAAATAGATAAATAAAAAGAAACAAGTAAAAAAGAAAAAATGAACAAGTTATCAGAGAGACAGAAAAAGTAATTAATACTTTCTTAATTTAGTAGAGTGGACAACTAATTTTGAGAAAATTGTTTTTTAAAATAATGATAACTAGTACTATGAAACGGAGGGAGTAACTTTTTTTTTCTTGTCTATATTATTTTTCTTTCTTCATTTTGTCTTGTGGTTGTCTTTCCTTATATCTCTCAATCTCTCCACTTGGCTGGAATTTCACCGTGTATATTCTTCTTTTTTCATGAATTTCAATCCCTTTTTAATGAAATAGTTCTTGGACAAAAACTACTAACGCTTAGTAAAAAAATACCAACACTTCAATTAATATAAATAGAATTAGTGTCTCGTGAGGAGATTGATGGAGTAGTATAGAGGAGATAAAAAAGACTTATATTTGATGCTTATTGATTTTAAAAAATATACAACGTACAAAGTTCTTATGGAGGTTTATAGAGATATTTTGAGTCTAGAAATGTATAGGTATCTTACATTAGGGCGATTAAAGACATGTACGAGAGAGTTAAAATTTGAGTGGGTCTAATGGGAGGAGACTCGAGCACTTTTTTGTTGAAATGGGGTTGCACCATGAATTAACTCTTAGTTCATTATCTTTCATGAGGTATATCCAAGGAGAGGTGTGTCATGGTGTATGCTATTAGCATATGACATAGTATTGAGACGAGACACGCGACAGAGTTAATAATAGGGTGGGAATTTGAAGACAAACCTAGGAGTCGAAAGAATTCGGGTTGAGTGGGACTAAAACAGAATACTTGGAGTGCAAGTTCAATAACGTTACTCATGTGGAAGATGAGCGAGTGAGGAATGATAATCAAGTCATTTCATAGAACGAAAGTTTTAAGTATATTCTATAATTCATGGAAAAGGGGAGATCGACAATAATGTTACGTATCATATATATTAGAGCGTGGTGGATGAAGTCAAATTTGGTGTCTTGTGTGATAATGTATCACCAAGACATGGTAAGATTTATAAAGTGGTTGTTATACCAATCATGTTATAGGGCGGAGTGTTGGCTGGTCAAGTATTGACACATTTATCCATAAGATGAAAGTAACGAAAATGAGGATATTTGAGATGGATATGTGGACATGCTAAGAAAGATAGGAGTAACAACAAATACATTTGGCATAAAATGGAAGTATCCTCTGTGGTGGACAAAATGAGAGAGACGAGATTAAGATGGTTAGGGCATGTAAAGAGAAGATGCATAGATACCCCAAATTAGGAAATGTAAGAGGTTGACTATAATAGGTATGAAGAGACGTAGAGGTAAACCAAAGAAATATTGGAGAGAGGTAATTAAATAGGATATGACACACCTTTTTAGCTTACCGAGGACATGACCCCAGATAGGTGGGTATAGAACATGAAGATTAGGTAGAAGGTTAGTAGGTATTTGAGTGTTGTCTAGTTTTCTCTACTACTATTTAATTCTTCGATTTTGTTACTTGTTGTTTCATTTACTTGTTTGTCATTTTGTTAGTGTTCTTCTCATTTATATTTTATTTTTAGCATGCTTTTTTTATTACTGTATTGTTTTTCATACTTGAGTTCGGTATGTTTTACTTTAGTTGATGATTTATCAAAAACATCTCTATCTTTACAAAGTAAGAATAAAATTACATACACACCACTCTCCTCGACCCTCACATAATTAAAGTGAAAATTCAAATCACTTAATATATTCAAATAGCAAAAGTTTATATTCAAAGTTCAAAACACATATATTAATGAATTAAAGTATTATTTTTGTGCAAGTATCAAACACGGTTTTATTTTTACCTTTATCGTTTTTTTGTCTACTAAGGAATGTGATATTAGCTAATATTATCATGATATAAAATTTGATATATCTTAACCTTTATTTAAGTTATATTTTGAATCTTGCAGAGATAATTCATGCATTAATAATATATCATTTGATGTATTGTTTTTATACCTAATAGCATGGAATAATTTATTATTTATTGGTTTTTTAGTCGGTGTTTGGTACTTGTATTGAAGTTCGATTATAATTGAATTTGCGTCATATAGGAACCCAAGTAAGTGTTTCCAACCGAAGCAGGGTCGTCTTAACCCCTAGGCCACTAAAGTCATCGCTTGAAGCCCCATATATTTATTTATTTATTTTGGGGGGGGGGATTTTAAAAAAACAATTACTTATATATGTTATTTTAAAAATATTTATATATACTATGAATGCTATGATTTCTACTAAGGAAATTGCATATGAGATGAATATAAACCTGAATTTCATAAGAAATAATTTGAAGAAAATATGGATAACGAAATCACAAAGTCCCTTGAAGAATCTTTTAGAGTTGATTTCTTTATACATGACTTCAAAATAGATTTGAACCAATTGAAGCATATGAAAATATTTTTGATTTCTTATTTAGTGGTAAAATGTTGAATCACTAGATGATGAGAATTTTAAAAAATATTGTCTTTAACCTTGAACTTTCTTTAACACATAATAGTTATTCTAATAGTTATGAAAATATTTTTTTGAATTAAAAGTGTTAAGAGAAATAATACAAGTAGAAGATAATGATCTAATGAAAATACTCAATCAAATAAAAAGACTTGATTCTTTTTCAAATATACATATTGCCTATAGAAATTAGTTAACCGTTCATGTAACCGTTGCAGCGTTGCCTCAGCCGAAAGAAGTTTTTTTGAAATTAAAATTGATTAATCTTCTTTAAGATTAACAATGTCTCAAGAGAGATTGAATGAATTAGCCATATCATTTTAAAAGGAATTATTAAAACAAATTGATTATAAAACAATACTTAATGACTTCGCATCTAAAATAGCTAGAAAAATAGATTTTAAATAAAAATATATATGATGAAAAAAGGAAATATTAGGACTCCTCTCTTCAGCTTCGTTTTAGACCCATGATGTTGTTGAATCGGTCTTGTACCTAAAAAAAAATTCATATCTAAAATTCAAACCAAAAATCACTAATTAAGAGAGAAGCAACATCAACCATTACATTACGTTGCATCTTCTGATGGTTAATGAAATAACAATAAGTAAATTAAACACCAAAAAAAACAAAATTATCCCGTGCCTTTGTATCAAATACATCATGAATACCCTCTCAATTTTATAAAATTAATAAAATTATATTTTATATCACATCATATTTATGCCATTTAAGTATAATGAATCAAATATCCAAACAAAAATAATTCTTATATTATAATTCTTGCATTATCAATTCCCCTATTACTAGTGTTGCCAATCTGTGTTTAAAAAACAGAATTATTGATTTCAATAAACTTTGCAGAAACACGAAGTAACCAAAGTTTAACAAACCAGTAAGAATAGATGAACAGAAATTAATTGACAAACTAAAATCTGTAAAAAAACGTACCACAATCTGGAAAAACAGAATCAGAAAAAAGATCAAGCCCACTGAATGCACAGTGTCCCCTTAAGGAAATTATTTCTCTCTAGTATCCGAGGTTTGATTTGGAATATGTCCTCCCAGGATAGAATGATCTCAATCACCAGCGTATTGATACCCAAAACTCTGGTGTCAACGAACCACTCAACAACAGTGAAGTACACGAAGAAACTTTGTGCAGAAGAAAAAGAAGAAGAAATCAAAAAAATTCGTAAGGAAAGATTCTGAAGAATCAATGTATTTATAGGCAAGAGGAACTGGTTTCGAAAGATTGCAATCCTTTCAGAATCCACTCGACCATTCATGAAAGTTTGCAACCTTTCAAACGGTCATGGTTATTTCTGAAAGTTGCAACCTTTCAGAACAGTCACTTTCAACGGCGGGAAATTTAAATAAAATGGGAAAGAATTTAAATAAAATGGGTCGCGCGCGGATTCGAGTCGTAATTAAAACAAACTTTGTCCAAAAAATAGCGGATCCGAGTCGTAATTAAAACAAAATTTGTCCAAAAAATAATCTGTCGATCGATCATTTTCCAAAGCCAAAGCCAAAGCCGAAGCCGAGCGACGACAACGACGGCACGAGGGGGGTCCCTCTTTCCAACCCTTTTAACAATTAATAGAAGTGTTTCTATATTTAAACTCTTCTATTTTTCTTTCCTCCACCGATGAGGGAGAAATGCCTTTTCACTAAAGCATAAGAAAACTTTTCAAGTTCCTAACTCTTCAAGTTCCCAACTTTGATTTTTCCTCTTTTTTCATCTTCCCTCCATTTCCCATTAACTCTTGCTACATACCCAACAATCCCCCACATGAATGGGGAATGGTTATTTACATAAGGAATGCACGGACGAGTGTGTACTTTACAAGCAAGGATCAATTGCATCTGGATATATAGGTTTCCCCCTGGACTTTCCGTAGTGAACATATGTCGGATATACTTGGTCAATCGGTAGATGCGATATCTTTGAACCGTCAAGCTTTGGTGTATAACTAGACAACCATATGTCACACAATTAACCCTTTACCATTTATGGTTCTTACGGTTGTGTTCGTTTCAGCCATGAACACCTCCTAGTTTCATCAGTGTATAGAGAATAGGCTTTTTGTAACACCTCAGAAATCAGACCCAGAAAAAAATTCAGAAAATTAGAAGCTACGGGCACCACCTACGGACTGTGGGATGACTTACGGTCCGTGCTGGTGGTCCGTAGATGGACACTGCACCCTAGCTCAGAAAAATCGGCTAAGTCTCGACCCACGGACAGACCTACGGTCCGCAGGTCAGACGACGGTCCGTGGTCTGTGTCCGTGGATCAAGACCTCATTTACCCAGCCTCTGACATGAACTACGGTCGACCAGCACGGACCGTCATTCGATCCACGGTCCGAAGGTCTGACCGTAGGTAAGGGTCAACAGCCAGTTAGCCGAAAATTGTTGATGGGTCAACTTCAGATGGTCATAACTTTTAGCACAAAAGGAATTATGTGTGTCATGACCTATGATATGATATATAATTGAATTCTCTTTCCAACGCCACTGAGTTTGATAAACTCCGACCTCCGAGTAAAACGTTATGCTCGTTTTAGTGAAGGTCTGTCGAGCAGACCTGATCGACGGACCCAACCTACGGACCGTCGATTGACCTACGGTCCGTAGGTCCAATCCGTTGGTCACTCCGACAGCAATTAAGTCAGGGGTCTTTTGGTCTTTTCCTATTTCATTTAACCCCTAAGATACGTCGTTTAGACCCTAAACCATGAGATTTTAGTCAGTCTAAGCCTAGAAACATAACTAGAACTTACCTAAGTTAAATCATTAATCAAACTTAGAAGATTTAGAACGTTAAGAGGAGAAAAGAGGTCAAGAACCCTAGTTCAAGAACGCAGCAAGGTTCCATCAGTTCCAGCCCCAAAATCGAAAGATTTTTCCGTGGAATTCGTCACCAGGTATGTGGGATTTCACTAGTGGGTTCCTTTCGCCCATTGGGTCCCTAGAATTCAATCAGTTTCTTGATTCTCTTATTATGAATAGACCTAGGGTTTCTAGAATTACAGCAGATCATCATGAATTAGTTATTAACATGTTCCAAATCAGATTATCACGTTATTAATCAATTTATTACATGAATTTCAGAACCCTAGCTATGTATTTCTTTAGTTCTTGAATTACACATGCTAGGTCAGATATTTCAGTATTCAGTTATACATGCCTCAGTTTATGAATGCATCATTATCAGATTAATTGTTGCATTCTCAGTTTGCAT
>JAJOOS010009874.1:0-62688 GCA_029582725.1 Solanum chiquidenum | reverse complement strand
GTTTTGGAAAATGTTTTCCTTAAGTTTTGAAGGGAAGTCATTTTCCTTAAATTTGAGGAAAATGAGTTGATTTGGAAAACATTTTCCAAAACATTTAACCCAACCAAACATGAGAAAATTGGAAAACATTTTTCGAAAAATATTTTCCTTCATACCAAACACACCCCAAATCTCTTGTTCAATAGCATCCCTAGCCATTAACATATGTTTCCAAGTTTGTGAACTCCCTTTCCATTCCACTACTTGAGGTCTATCTCTTTTGCAATATTTATTCCACATAAAATTTTGAGTTGTAAAGTTCCACCATAATTTGACAAAAGTGTTTTAGAGACATCAAACAAAGACCTAAAACCTAGTATGTCTTCTTTTTTAGGTAAGAAGATAATTGGTCAAGCAACCAGTGTTTGTTTCTTCCAACCTCCTTAAAGTTCTACAGAAATCTAGCAAATACTTTGTGAAGGTCATGTATCACACATTTAGGAGGTATGATGGATTATAATTGATATATTGGAATATTTTGTAAAACATTGTTAATTAACACAACTTTACCTCCCAAAGACAGTAGCTTACCCTTCCATTCTTGTACTTTATTTTGTACGTTCTTCATAAGATCAGAAAAATGAGTTTTTCTTTTCCTGGCATGCCTAATTGGGCATCCAAAATACATAAGAGGGAAGGAGCCTCTAATGAAGCAAGAACACTCCTCTATGATTGAGATGTCCCCATGTGTAGCCTTGTTATGAAATTAGAAAAACACTCTTTTCTCTGTTAATTTTTTGACAAGATTGGTTATTCATAGTCTTGTAAAGTTTTCATAATCACCTTTAAATATAAACTATCAGCACTAGCAAAAATGATTGTGTCATCAACATAGACTAAGTGATTGATCTTCTCACTACACTTAGACAGACCAAACCCTTTGAAACCACGAACTGAGTGTAGGTTATTCAGAGCTCTAGAAAGAACCTTAGAAGTTAAGATGAACAAAAAGGGAAATAATGAGTCTCCTTGCTTGACTCTCCTAGTAGAGTGAAAAATCCATAGGCTTGTCCATTTATCAACACTAAATACCAATTGCTGGCCACCAATCTCCATATTTTGTTAGTAAGAAGTTTGTCAAAACCCATCTTACCCAAAACTTTCATCAGGTGGCTCCAATACACCCTATCATAAGCTTTAGCCACATCAAGTTTAAACAATGCATTTGGTGTTTTACTCCTCTTTCTGATATCCACTATGATTTCTTGGACAAGAAGGATATTTTCAGTAATACTTCTACCCCTAATAAAGTCAAACTGATTAGAAGAAATACGCTTAGGAAGCAGTCTTTCTAATCTATCATGAATAATTTTAGAGACGACCTTATTTAAGAAATTACTAAGACTAATTGATCTTAAATCAGAAAAAGAGATCACTATAGCAAAGAAAAACTGTAGGATGGGTTTTCTTTTGGAGTTAATATTCTTGTTCTTTTTTATTGGTCAATATAAAAAGGAAATAAACCGAAGAGGAGAAGTTTGGGAGAGAATTTTTTGTTTTTGATTGGGCATAGCTGATAATAAACAGATAACTTATAGCTATTCCTTATGTCACAATGGCACACCCAATTATTTTGTTTTTCCTCTGTTAAGATTTATTAGAAATTAGGATTTGGGTCTTGTAACTTCAAGACTTAAAATACCAACTAAATAAACTTGAAAAGAAATGTACGTACTAATAAAATTAGGAATTAGGTTTTGAAAAAACTAATATGTATCTTCGAAAACTTAAGGTTTAGATCTTGTAATCTTAATACCTAAAATACCAACAAAATGAACTAGAAAAAATGTGCTTACTAATAAAATTAGGATTTATGTTTTGAAAAGATGAAGCTTCTAAAAAAATTAGAGTTTAGGTCTAGTAAATTTAAAATCTAAAAGACCAACAAAATGAATTTGAAAAAATATGTGTACTAATAAAATTAGGGTTTAGGTCTCGTAAAGATGCAACTTCTAAAAAAAATAGAGTTTTTGTCTAGTAAATTCAAAATCTATGATACCAACAAATTAGACTAAAAAAATGTACGTGTATGAAATTAAGCTTTGGGTTTTAAAAAAAATGTATCTTCTACGAAAATATGGTTTGGGTTGTAACTTCAAAAATTAAAATATATACCAATAAAATAAACTTAAAAAAATGTATGTACTAATAAATTTAGAATTTAGGTCTTGAAAAAATATAACTTTTTTAAAAAAAGGCGTAATAACCTAGAAGACTCTTATATATACTTGACTTGAATTATCACCTAGACCCTTCAACTCATTATTTTGTCAACTGAAAACTTAAACCCAATAAAACTCAAATTTTAAAGCTTTTTTCACATCCAATAAATGTGTAGTACAAACGACAACACATAAAATTTCACGTTAATTTTTTAAAGCCACATAAAGATATTAAATATTAAGAAAATAATGCTCATTGCCTTCTATGTTGTAGAGAAAAGGCTTGAGAATTTTTTATGTTTTTTTTTCTTTTATTTGGTTTTTGGGTTTTCTCAATTTGGTGTTAATAATGTGCTAAAGTAATAAGAAAATTATGTAATTACACGACTTAAGATAACATAATTTCTAAAAATTCCTACCATTTGAATTAGTTAAAAAAAATCTTCTTTTTCATTTTCTCTCTTAACATCCGGATACATCACTCCACCTCTATCTGATACATTACAATTTTGTTTGTGTACATTGTATCTTGGACAAATGTTATTGTTGATACATAATCCCAATTATTTCAAACTGAAATCAGTATAAATCTGGTTTATAGTAATGTATCTGATACATAACTTATATATCTGATACATGTATCGTTTGTTAATTATATCCTATCTCGAAAGTTTTCTAAATTACAATAATTTTGAGCTTTTCAGAATTTGCGGATACATTGCCCCTTCTATTGATACATAGCAAACGATACATAAGTTACGTATAAGATATATAAGTTATGTATCATATTTATAACTATAAACTAGATTTATACTGATTTAAGTTTGAAATAATTGAGGTTATGTATCAACAATAACATTTTTGCTAGATACATTATACATGAATAAAGTTATAATATATCTGATAAAGGTGGAATGATGTATCGGGATGTTAAGAGAGAAGGAAAAATAGGATTTTTGTAATTAATTCATATGGGAAGAATTTTTAGAAATTATATTTTCTTAAGTCGTGTAATTACATAACTTTCCCAATATACACATACACAAGGGTCACTTGATACTCTACATCTAACTTTTTTTCGTTTCATCCCCTTTTTGTTAGCTCCCATTTTCATCGACTATCAGAATTTTTTATGCCAAAAATTTGTAAGCAAAACCTTTTTTTTTAGCAGAACCATGAAGGGTGGTTTGATACCTGATTAGAGTTATACAAGTATTAATAATATATGAATTAATTATAAGTGGTTCTCTATATTATTACTTAAGCATGTATGTGTTATGTAGAGATTTACTATTCATGTATTAGTTACTTCACATTATATCATGTATAAAATAATATATAGATTTCCTCATACCTTATATCTACATGATTGGGTATTCGGATTTTTAATTGTCAATCAAACGTCGTATTAATTTTAGTATAATTTACATAAATCTCATAGTATTAAGAGCTAATTACATTATTTCCCTACTCTTTTTCAAATGACAAAAGTTCCTTAAAATTTATGAATTTCGGATACATCATCACTGAACTTTCAGATACATCAGCGGACAATGGGATACATAGGAGAGGGATGTTCCTAGAGGGGAGGAATGTATCAGAGAGGATACATAAGAGAGAAATATATCCGAGAGGGGAGGAATGAGTTCGAGAGGGGGATCATGATGTATCAGCGAGAGGGGAGTGATGTATTCGAGAGAGAATTTTTGATTTTTTTTTAAATGGTAGCGAATTTTAGAGATTATGGTAAAATAAGATGTGTATTTAGGTAATTTTTCCTTAATTTTATACATGAATAACTTCTTTTTTTATCTACCTATCAAACGTCGTATAAGTTATATAGAAATTAATACATGAATAACTTATTTCTTATCCCGCTATCAAACGATCTCTTGAGTTATTGGTAATTGATCTACAAAATAACGTTCGTCTAGCAATTAAAACAATAGTACAGAAAAGGTTCAAAAATGTCCCTAATGTATTAGAAATAAGGGTGTGCAAAAATCGAACTGATAAAAGTGTAATTTGGTTATTGGGTTAACGGTTTTTTAATGGTTTTATAAAAAAAATTTGGGTTATCTGTTCGGTATTGGTTTTTAATATTGGGTTATTGGGTAAACCGATAACCCATTAAGACTAGTAATTTACCACTTTTACTTGTACATAAATATTATATATTGATCTCAATACCTTAATAGTTACTATCTTTGTCCTTTAGCCTTCAATTCACACTTCACAGTGACTTTGAGTTCACAATTTCACATTATAAAAAAACATTCAAGTCTAAAATAAGAACCCTATTCCTCATAATTTCTCTTTGTGTTACGCTTGTATAGTTCTTTTCATGTTTGTTATTATTGTTTCTATTTTATGAGCATTTGTAAAGTTACATTATTGTGTTTTCGCATCAAATTTATTAGAAAAGTCATATATTTGTTTAAAAGTATTTTCTTATTGGTTAAACCGAAAACCGAACCGTTAAGGACCAAAACCGATAAACCAAAAATTGATAAAAATATCTTATTGATTTGGTTATTGATTTAACATATTTAAAAACTGATATATTGAACCGATAATACATAAAACCGAACCGAACCAACCGATGCACACCCCTAATTAGAAATGGTTCAGAAATATCTTCATTACACCTATTAGGTCAAAAGTAATGTATTGAAATGATTAAAAAATTCCCCCTTCCACCTTTGAATAAAAAATGCCCCTAACCTATTAGAAATAGTTCAAATTTGTCATCCTTCTCCTAAAAATATGTTTATCAACGAATACATACTATTTGAAATGCCCGCATTTCCTACGATCTTGATATATTTTATTAATAAATATAATATTTTTAAAAATTCTTTTTAGCTCTCAAACTTAAATAAATTAAAACTCAATTTTTAATTCATTTTACTTTATTGGCATTTTACCTATATATATTTTTTCCATTACCTAACAATTTTAGTCTTTTAAATTACTGAGATTTTTTTTTATCAATTATGTTAAGTGATACTATATTTACACTCATAAAATTATCTTAGTATGGGCATACATAACGAAATTTCTCTTTTTTCACGACTAAGATAATGTTTATACAACATACATTCGGGGTAATTCACACTCTAGCATATATTTTATTTAAAACAAATACTTATATTAGGTAAGACAAACATTTAGACAAACAAGCAAGAATTTTTCAGAAAAAAAATACAAATCAAAAGAAAACTAAATAATTGTCAAATTACAGTAAAACAAAATTATTGACATATATAATTAGAATTAAGAAATATTTTTGAGTCATTTCTAACATGTTAAGGGAATTTTTTATCTAATAGGTAGAAGGAAGGATAAATTTGAAAATTTTCTAATAGATTAAGGGCATTTTGAAACGTTTCTAAACGTTAAAGCCATTTTTTACCCAATAACTGGAAGAAAAGACAAATTTGACCCAATATCGAAAGAAAGACTTTGTTGAACCATTTCTTATATGTTAATGACATTTTTGAACCTTTTCCGCTAAAACAAATATCTAGCAATCAATTGTCCATTGCATCCCAATTTCTTTTCCAGGGAAGTATTATTGACACCTACTTTTAAGCCTTTCATCCCATAAACAAAATTTCTATAAAATAAAATATATAAACCCTCTATCTTGATAAAATCATTTTAAATCTATAATATTTATATTTTATAAAAATAAAAAAGAAGATCTTGTATCTGACAACTGTGAAGTACAATGTTATAATTGGTTCTTTAAAAAAATGCAGTTGGCTTCATCTGAAAGTTGGGCAAAATTTTAGGACTTATACCTAACTCTCATAGATATAACTTCAATAATCTTCTAAGCATTCATAGTCATTTTCAAACATTCAAAGCCACAACATATTATGTTATAATGTACAATCTAACTGGTTATATATCATTCCATAAATGCAAACAAATCATGCTTAAAAGGTTTAGGTACATTTTTTATCACTTAATTACTTTCCAATTTAGGGTTTTTGCCATATTAAATTCAAGTATATCCTTTAAAGGTTAAATATGCACAAGTATCAAGTTATTTGGGTTGAGAATTATAAATTCATATGTGAGAATATTAGCAGCTAATCAATATTTGAAGCAATCTCTCAAAAATACTGTGGATAGAAATTTAAAATATTACAATAAATAGTACTATATTTGTTGTAATCCAACCAGTACTATTTCGGGAGGCTAAAGTATATGCAGATTTTATTAATATCTTGATAGATAGAGAGGTTGTTTCCAATAGACCTCCGACCCAAGTAAAAACATTTCAAAGCAATAGAAATGAAGAAGACACGCATAACAAAGCTTTGAATAATAGACGACGTCCCAAAATACTTGAAACATTTTTGTTTCGAATAATCTAGGTATCAAACCTCACTTCCATGTCTGCCTCATACATGAATTGCATCATTGAACCTGCACTCTAGATCTTATGTAATGGTCTTGCTCAACCTGAACCCTTTAAACTTTATAATTTGTCTCTCCAAACCTCCAACTTAGTGTTAACTTCGTCTCACATCTTATCAATTAGAAATATGCCATGATCGGAAAATAACATAAACCTTGCATGATACCTCGTGTTGGATTTGCCACGTCAAATATTTATCCATCAAAATATTACTCCCTCAATTTTAGTTTGTTTGTATTGACACGTAATTTTAGAAGGTATTTTTTTTTTATATTGTGGTTTTTAAACTAAATATATGTTAAATGTACCAAATTATTTTTTTATATATCTTTTGATTATAATGATGTTTAAAATAAAAAGTTACCAAATTTGAATATATATTTTTTTGAAACAAAAAGAAAATGAGAGAAACCAATTGAAACACAAATGACATTACATTTTGAGCTTATTTTCCCTCGAATAGAAATGTTTAAAAAGTGGAAATCATTGGTGTTTATTCCTATCTTATAATTTTAGTTTGGAATAAAAATTGAAAATTCAATTGATGATGACCTTATAAATGAAGTTGTTGTAGTGTTAATTGTGGAGTCAAATTGATTGTGGAACTCATTGGAGCGCCTCTGGTGAGCGGTCACTGCTTTTACACCCTCTCCTTTTTATTACTCCCTCCGTTTATAATCATTTAACTTTGAAATACTCTCACTCACCCTCTAACTATTCTGGTCAATTATTGACTTGACACATTTAAAAAATAAAATAAAATAGAATGATTATTTTTACTATATTATTCTTTGAGTATATTATCTTTATTCCTAATTACTTGTTTTTTTGACAAATCAAGAAATCACAATGTTTTTATACCCATTATATCTTCAATTAATTAATTTTGAAAAGGTAGAACTTATTGAAAAGTCTTCAATTTTTACTTCATCCACTTCATAATTAAAAGGGATAAAATGATATACTCATTATGTCAATCATTATTTTCTTAATAGGTGTATTATTTTAAAAATTGACAAGTAATTAGAAACAAAAGGAGTAATACATGCAAAGTCTAAAAAAATGTAATACAGTAAATAATTATAATAATGATAAGGGTACGTTAGGAACTAAATGTATAATTATCCATTGATTTCATAAAGTGAACAAGTATTGTTGAACATCACAAAATTGTATGGTGGACAAGTATTGTTGAACGGAGATAATATCTATCATTTATTTTAGATTATAAATTTTAAAAGTCTGTCTAAGTCAAACTAGCTCATATAAAAATAAAACGGAGGGAATGATATTATATAATATTACCCTATTATTATTAGTTGGTAAGTATATATAAATGTTTTCGAAAAAATATTAATTGTGGGGTGTGGAGTTGGGGTTGGTTATTCTACTGGTCCATCTTATTTTATGGGGGTGAGAGGTAGTGTTGTTTATTCTTCCTCTGGTCCGTTTATTTTCAATTCAAAGTCCATTTTTTCAATTTCATTTCTCTGTTCGGACATTAATCCATCCACTTTATTGTTTTTCCTACAAACTATTTCATATATTTTTTTTAACTTTCTCTCTCCTCTTTTTCTCTCTCCATTTCTCCAACAGAAACCGGCGTTGGGATCTCCGCCATCGCTCGCCGGAAAACTTCACAATTTCCGATCGGGGATTATGAATGTTTAGCTGTGGATAAACGGAGAAAATAAAAACAATTTAGCAAGAGGAGAGAGAGAAATTACAGGTGGTTTAACGTGCAATGTAGGAAAAACACATACACAACAGGAGAGAGAGAGAGAAACAGCGAGACAGATAGAGAGAGAAAGAAAGGCATCGAAGCTTTGGAGGTTTCTGCACGGCACGGATATCTAGATCTCTTCTTCAATTTCCCTTCCTTACCTTGCCTTGTGCCGTAATTTATTCCTAAACTATTTTTTCATCTCTCTGTTCTCTCTTCCTAATCTTTATAGCTACCCTCATACCTTCCAATTTTTCTATATATTCAAAAAAAAAATATCTCTCTCATCATTCTCTTGTCTACAGGTGCGTGTTTTTTTTTTCCTTCTACTTTTAGCTCAATTATGGCATATCCCCTTTTGATCTACTCAAAATTGGCTTCGTTTAACTGTTCGATCGGTCTTCAACTTTTCTCTTTGCTAAACCTTAACTATCCTTCTTCTTGATCTGCTTAGCTTGATTAATTCATTACAAACCTATGAAATTCTAATTCTGTCTTGACTTGTTAAATGCATCTAGCTGAAAATTCATTTTAACATGTATGATATGATCCAACCTCTGAATTCGGCTGAAGCTACTTCCTGTTCCATATATACGTTTCTTTTAACTGTTCACTTGTATAACAACATAATTGATGTATGTGTTTCAACTGTGACAAGTTGCTTACTTTGATGTTTCTATTTTATGCCCAATCAGTATAAAAAATTGGTTCTTCATGACTTCTCATTGCAGAAATACTTTGAAACAGGATCTTCTTCAAGCTTCATGCAAGGTTGATGTATTTCGTGGTCTGATTGAAAGAAGGGATTCTTTCTTCGATTAGATAATTCCTTCTGTATCCAACTTGCATCACGCCATCTCAAATGAGAGAGCTACAGGGTTTATCGCCGTCATCTTACTTCTCCGAGGAATTATGTTTTCGTGATGAGGTATAAATTGTTCATACATCACTCTTTGTAATCTGTTAATATACTTGTAATGTTACAACAGTCTTGAATAATGCCTCAAATGGATAAAGTAGGGTGGGAATACTATTTTGCTTGTTTTTTTCCTCGGTGACTGATACCTTCCTCGTCTGAACTTGACAGAGGCAAGTTGGATTTTGGAAGGCAAATAACCTGCAGAACTACCATGGTGAGTAGTAATTTAAATAAAACATTGTGTGTTCCTATTTATTTCAGGAGTTTGCTAGTGCTAGCCGTTGTTTCAAATATGCATCTGCCTGCCTTATGCACAATGCGACTATCAGACTAGTTAAGTGCCGTGATTTGAAAGTGGTAGTGGATACTGATTGTTTCAGCTTTAGTTTAAGAATCTCCATTGTCCCTTCTTCTCCCCTACTCGAAATTCTTATTGTTACAGTGCTGTAAGCTATAAATTTAGAATATGTGATCCCATCCTACAAAAACTTCTCTTTCTAAAACGATTATAGAGAAGATAATTATGTTTAAATCATCTTCAAGTGACACAAGATTGGTACCTCTTTTGATTTTTGGAAACTTATTCGGTTGAAAGTTGGTGACAGAAATGGTAATTAGACTGTATGAATCTTGCGCAATGGTTGTTTGAATCTTGTCTAAATTAATGTGCTTTAACCTTTCCGATATCCAAAATATGTGCACCCTTTCTAAATACAATCAAATGCATGACCCCCCCTCTCTAGTGAGGATAAAAAAGAAAAGAAGAAAAAGAATGAAGGTCCTGCTAGCAAAACGTGCAATGACAAGCAAATCCTGTTATTTCTGACATGTTTTTTCATGGCTCCATCCATGTATATTCTTTATAAAAGATACCATAACAAGGGTGAGTGATATTCTTTTGATTTCCAAGTGAAAAGGGTTGTGATCCAGATGAAGGGTTTTGATAACCTCTCTTTCCACTTATCTGACGCCTTCTCATGCAGGTCTTAAAAGTGATGATGCTTTACAAAGAGCTGCTGTTCGTTCATCACCCTTTGAGAATCATATTTCGTTGGGCTCCCCGACGGCGAAGCATTTTGAACATCATGATTCTCATCTAAAACAAGACAAAAAAGTTAACAGTATCATAGAAAGACGAGCTGTTGGAATAGAAAGAGCATCCCACTCCTTACCTAGAGCTCTTGACTATAACGTGGGTGTAAGATCTATTGTCAGCACTGACTTGGCATCTTATCCAGCAGAAGACGACAAAATTAGCGTATTGGGCGGTCAATATGAGAATGGCCTCTTCTCGAGCTCATTATCAGAGTTATTCAGTAGAAAATGTATGTCTTGCTTTCTTTCTGTTTATTAGTCCTTTGGCCTATTACTTTGTTTTCCTAGTATTGTTGTTTTTTTGGCAAATTTTTGCCCCGTTGCAATTTCAGTGGCTGTCAAAAGTGGTACTTTCACTGCTTCTCTTGTGATTATGTTGTAGTTGGATAACTTATTAATTCAGTCCCTCTCTTATCAATTTTTTTCGTTTTATTTCTTCGGCTTTTCAGTCGGTGGAAGAGGAGTTGATGTTTGGATTTTGTATGCAGTGCGATTACCGACCAACTATTCCCCACATGGTCATTCTGTTGGAGCAGCTGACTCACACTATGAAGAAGAACGTTTTGAGTCCCTTAAAGAACTTGAGGCCCATGCTATTGGAAATCTTCTCCCTGATGATGATGACTTGCTTGCTGGGGTTACTGATGGGCTAGACTATGTTGGCCAACCCTATGCTGGTGATGAAACTGAAGATCTTGATCTTTTCAGTAGTGTTGGAGGTATGGACCTAGGAGAAGATGGTTCCTCTACAGGACAACAAAATTCTGAATATGCTGGGAATTATACTCTGTCGTTAGGCGACTCTAATGCTGCAATTGGTGGCCAGAAACCTTTCGAGGAAAATCCATCTAGAACACTCTTTGTAAGAAATATAAATAGCAGTGTTGAAGATTCTGAACTACAAACTCTTTTTGAGGTGAGAGCGGTCAATCAGTGGGTCTACATTTTCCAGAAACTTCTCTCTACACTCTTCAAAGAGAATTAAAATGTAAACAGAAATTGTATGTTTTGATTGGTGATAATTATTGTGTTTGATTCTTATGAACAGCAATATGGAGATATTCGCATGCTATATACAGCATGCAAGCATCGCGGTTTTGTTATGATATCTTATTATGATATTCGAGCATCACAGAATGCCATGAAAGCTCTTCAGAACAAACCACTGAGACGCAGGAAGCTAGACATACATTTCTCAATTCCCAAGGTATGTATGCTTCATCTTTCTTGGTCTTTCCTAGTGCCGGCAAAATGAGCCCATATTTTGGTAACCCGCCTATATTTTAATGGGTCAGGTGAGTGACTTTTTACATGTGTAAAATATGGGTTGATACCCATATTCAACCCATAAAAATATGGGTAAAATATGGATTAGCCAAATGGGTTAAGCTTCTAACTTTTATTCACTCAAAATTCATGATATCACTAAAAATACGGTAACTTCTCTTCCTTTTTATATTCTTCTATAGAACTAATTATTTTCTCTATAATTGAAAAGGTGAAGTCTTTGGCCCTCCAAAAATATATATTTTAAATGTACATTTCTTTTGTTAATTATAATTATATTTTTTTATTTGTTTAATTTTATATTGGATAATAAATAATAGTGTAAAATAAGCAAATCATATAATAGTATTGACATTGCTTAAAGTTCATTAAGCATGTTTTAGTCCTAAAATGCAAATATTCATATACTTTGAAATTACAAATATTTTCCCCTTGTTATTACATAAATTTATTTTATATTGAAAAGTTATAGTATTTCTTTTTGACTTTTTTGATACAATAAAACTAAATGAAGCATTTTCAACATTTTTCATCAAAAAAAAACTAAAATATTTTTCTCCATGTTGAATTCTTAAGTAGAGTACGATTTACTCATGAAAATATGGGTAAATATGGGTAAACTAGTATTTTACCCAACCCATTTGTCACCCAATTCATTTTTACCCATATCAAATATGGGCGGGTTGAATTATTACCCATTTTATGTTGATCCATTTTCAACCCGCCCAAATTTGACCCACCCCGTCCATTTGCCACCACTAGTCTTTCCCATGCCTGTTTTTGACATTACTGGCCCTACAATTGTTTTTGACATTTCTATATATCTCCCATATGCAAGCAGTATACCAAAAAAATCATCCATGGGCGGTATTTTCTGAGCTAGAGTTGTTTTTGCATCACATGTTTCTCAGTCAACAATTCTCAGCCCTACTTTTCTGATCATTTTTGATAGGACAATCCATCAGAAAAAGATGCCAACCAAGGGACTCTCCTGGTTTTCAACCTTGATTCCTCTGTTTCAAATGATGAACTTCGTCAAATATTTGGTGTATATGGCGAGATTAAGGAGGTCAGCTAGTCTACTAGCTTTTTGCATGCAGTTGTTTTGTCAGGGATATTGCTGATTTTTTTTCTTCATTTTTGCCCCTTTCTTTTAAAAGATCCGCGAGACTCAGCATAGAAGCCATCACAAATTTATAGAGTTTTATGATATTAGAGCTGCAGAAGCTGCTCTTCGTGCTTTAAACAGGAGTGACGTTGCAGGGAAGCAGATAATGATTGAAGCAAGCCATCCTGGTGGTACTAGACGGTGCGAATTTTTAACATTTTGCTTTCCTTAACTCTTCTTGGAGATACCCCTCCTTCCCACTTCTCAGAAAAAGGAGAGAGAGAGACATCAGGACAGTGCTGTTGTAGAAAGCTGTTAGCTATATTATGTTTTATAGCTGAGTATGCCAATTATCCATGTTCTATAGGCTTCACAAATTTGAACTCATTGTTAATCTGGGAAATTGTTATTTTCTTTTAACTGATTCACTCTGTATTTGAGCCTTTGTTTGAATATAGCAGGTTGTCGCAGCAATTTCCTTCTGAGCTGGAGCAAGATGAACCTGGTCTTTATTTGCAGCAGAATAGTCCTAGCAGTTTAGCCACTGGATTTTCTGGTACTAGTACTCTTCATTCTTTGCATTATAATTCTTGCAGAAAAAGTATTATCGTTCACTGTACTTAAAATCGTAAGTTCCAGGAGCACTTCCACATGGAGGACATGGTTCGAGTATGGAAAATGGATCTTTTCTGGGCAGACAATCAGCCAGTGGTTCTGCCATTAATTCCTATTTGGATAATGCATTTGACTGTGGATTATCATTCAGTGTTCCTAACAGCTTATTGAGGTTGGAATCTAAGGGGGGCAACCAAGCCAATGTTGGTGAAACTTGCCACCTGCAGAGCCAAATCAATTTTGACTTTCGGGGCAAATCAGGTCTCCATCCTCATTCTCTGCCAGAGTACCATGATGGTTTATCTAATGGAACTTCCTCCATTTCTCCGGGCGGCATTTCTGCAACTATGAATATCAGGCCACTAGAAGCAATAGAAAACCGAAAGTTCTCCAGAGTTGGCCCTAATGGGCAACCGGTTGAACTAAATGAAGGTAAGAAGTTCCATATCACCAGTCTTCGTTCTGTGCAAGGATAAATGTTATACTGACCGGAATAGTGAGGTTATAATCCTGAAAGAGAGGGAAGCGAGAGGAAGATGAGACTGTTGAAATTTGCTTGTATCCTAGCCAATTCTCTGATATGTTTCTTTTTCATTTTAATGAGGGTCGGCAGTTTCTAACGGAGCTGAGAGTGCAATTGTACCTGTAAGGGTACATGTACAGGGGTCATATAAATAAAAACAAGTGTCTGCCAAATTTGCTTATTTACTGATCTTCTATGTTTGCTATTTCTGTTCATTTCAGTTTTTACTCCAAATGGAAATGCGAATTGTCCTTCTCCTGGGCACCAGTACATGTGGAGTAATTCACATCAATCGCAGCCTCAAAGCATGATGTGGCCAAACTCACCAACATATGTAGGTGGGGTCTGTGCTTCTCGCCCTCAACAACTGCATTCAGTTCCAAGGGCTCCGTCTCACATGCTCAATGCACTTGTACCAATAAACAACCATCATGTGGGTTCAGCACCTTCTGTTAATCCATCCCTCTCTCTCTGGGATAGAAGACATGCCTATGCAGGAGAATCTCCAGATGCATCTGGTTTTCACCCAGGTTCTCTGGGCAGTATGAGGATTTCTGGAAATTCACCACATACTTTGGAGTTCATTCCTCATAACGTTTTCTCGCGCACTGGTGTCAGCTGTATAGACTTGCCAATGTCTTCAAGTAATGTCGGATTGCATTCCCATCAGCAGAGAAGTTTAATGTTTCCTGGTAGAGGTCAAATAATTCCTATGATCAGTTCATTTGATTCTCCAAATGAAAGGATGCGGAGCCGTAGGAATGAAGGCAATTCGAGTCAGACTGACAACAAGAAGCAGTTTGAACTGGATATTGAACGGATTGCACGAGGGGATGATAAAAGGACAACCCTAATGATAAAGAATATTCCTAACAAGTACGTCACTGTTTTATTATTAATTGATATTTTATTTTATACCTGAAACCCTTCTATTTGCTGATGTGAAAACACTGTGCTAAAGATGTTGATGTGGAGGGAATTTACTCCAAAAAATGAAGAAGCTGTTTGTTGTTGAGAGATTACTAATCCATTAGTTTCTTTGTTATTTGAGATGATTTTTCTTGAGTTCTCTTGAAAACTACCCTGACTTGGTGGGTCATTTGGCGTATGTGTAGATAAAATTACCATAAGTCTGTACAAGTAGAGAGTACCAGCTGTCTACCACCTTGAACTGTTATCATGTAGTAGCATGGTGGGTGCTATTACATATCAGGCCTTCTCATGTTAAAGCTTTTCCTCTCCCCTTATCTTGCTGAATGACTTGAAATATTTCTGACATTTTCTCAAATGTGTCCCAGTTGTAACTTATTTAACAGATTTTCTAGTTACATTTTGTAGATCATTGATACTGACACCAATGCATCTAATGAACATACCGTATTTATATGTATTTTGGTTGCAAAATTTCAATGCTTGTATACCAGCATGGGATGAATAAAATAACATTAAGGCTTCATTTCAAGATGAGTTTTCATCTTTTGAGTATAAAGATCATTTATCTGTTGTCACAGCGACAAACTTGTTCAGCTATTGGATATATATTTTTTGCATTCTTTGTCTTCAAAATTTGCAATGGTGTGCCATGTTTTAACTTCTCCTGGGGGTTTTTAGATATACTTCAAAAATGCTTTTGGCTGCAATAGATGAGCGTCACAGAGGAACGTATGATTTCATCTATCTACCCATTGATTTCAAGGTTAGTGTTTTTTCCATGGTGAAAGCTTTCTTGTGGTCTGGATCTTGTTTCTACTCTCTATTTAACTTTGGTTTGTTTTGTTGCAGAACAAATGCAATGTAGGTTACGCATTTATCAACATGACTGAGCCTTCTTTTATTGTTCCATTTTATAATGTACGTGGTTCTGGCACCCTAAACAAAATTAGTTCTATTAAATTTGATGGTAACTTCCTATCATTAAAGGTGAGAAAATATTTGTCAGGCATTCAATGGAAAGAAATGGGAAAAATTCAATAGTGAGAAGGTGGCATCACTTGCATATGCTCGCATTCAGGGAAAATCTGCACTCATTGCTCACTTCCAGAATTCTAGCCTGATGAATGAAGATAAGCGATGCCGACCAATCCTCTTCCACACTGATGGCCCTAATGCTGGTGATCAGGTATGAACACAGCTTGATATTTGGTCTCAATTTGGAAAAGTGTGATCTGTGTGGGAGGAAAATTAGTTCTCATTTTCGTGATTTTGCAGGTGCCGTTTCCCATGGGTGTAAACATGAGGCCAAGAAGCAGCAAAAATCGGGCTGGCACGAGTGAAGAAAGCTACCAAGAGAGCAAGGATTTCATAATTGAAGAGTCTGTGAATGAATCAAATTGAGGAAGCTGCTGCAATTTTGTTGGTACTAACCTACTAATAGGAGGATTTTGAGACTGGAAAGAAATATCCACCCAATTTTTATTAATGTACATTAGGGTGGTCACTGGAAAGGCAAAAAAAAAGAAGAAGAAAAGACTTGTATTTTTCTGAATTTTGGGACAGACTCCTGAAATAGTCATGAAAATTGAGGCATATCAGTGGAGCTTCAAAATTTTGCAAGATTTGGGAGGCTACTAATTCATGATAATCACACATATGAGTTTCCATGTATTCATAAAACATTTGCGGCACAATGGAGGGCTCTCTTGTATCTCTTTCTCTCTCCTGGCATTTTCCATATTTATTTTTTTGTCAACTGACAATATTATTAAGAAATTTTTTCTCATCTCTCCTCCCAATCCATTCCTTCCAAATTACATGAATTAAAATTGATTGGCCACTATTTCTTTCAAATATTTTAACGTTACTTTGGCGTTACTCTTCATTAGCTATTATTCTTTATTACCATTGACTTCATTAGCTATTACAAATTCTTTATTATCATTGAATAGCGAGAAAATTTCAAAAACGACTATAATTTGGACATAATTAGAGATTTAAAGTTATAGTGTGAGTACTTGTGATTCATAGCAACAATTTTATAGAGGAGATAGATGAATGAGATGAGAAGAGGGAGAGGGGAGATATTAGAGAGGGGATGAATACATGTTGATACAAGTTATATTCGACGGAATACAACGAATGCAATTTGATAGAGAGAGAAGTGAGTGAGACTTGGGAGAGATAGAGAGAGGAGAGAGGAAAAATACAGGCTAATACAGGGTTGTGTCACACCCCGAGCCTACACCCTAGATATGGCCAACACTCAAAACCATTGTTGGTTCCAAATGGATTCTTGGTCTGGTCAGTTACTAATTATATACTATAACACTATCCGGAAGTTTTTAAAAGATGAACATGCAACTACTTAAGAAAATGAACTCAATAATTTTAGGGGAAATTTCATACATGGCAAACAAATTTAAGGAAATAATGCTCCATAACTATAGTTTATCTAATTACGTTCCATGGGTATAATTTAATTTGCTATGGGGACTTAAAATTGTATATCTTGTTTTTTATGATTTTAATTTATACAAATATCTTTTTTAATAAATAGATGCATGAGCACTTAATACGGTAACAGAAAATTGATAGAATCCCATGATTCAAGCTAAACCTTTTTTAATAGAATATTTTGCCAAAAATGAGTTCTAGTAAAATTCAAACACCATAACAAATTGTATTCCTTATACCACTGGAGATTCAAACAAACGAAGAAAAATTGGTTAATCAATATTCTTGATTATTCAATCAATCACAAATATTACTCAAATGTATTTTTACATCCTTAAAATTCAAAAATATACAAATTTACATTTTTGTACATATTCATATCCATATATAATATACATATACAAATATTTAAATTTGTATACTGTCAGAGTTATACATATTCAATACTTTCAAGATCATTCTAAATTCAAAAATATATAAATTTACACATTTATATACAATAGTTCATAAATTAATTACTTTATCAAATAAAAGTGCACATGTTTAACTGATACATATACAATTCATATATACATATGCAACATATACAATCGATAATAAATCAATTGACAGCCGTAGTAATATACAAATGGTGTCAAGTAAATTTTTGAACTAGCACACACCTTTAATTGATATATATACAATTCATATATACATATTGCAACATATACAATCGATAATAAATTCATTGACAACCGAAGTATTATACAAACGGTGTCATGTAAATTTTCGAACTAATGATTCAAATAGAATTCTTATTATACAAATCTAAATACGAAATAACTTGGACATGCAAAAGCATACCTCTCGTAATTCTCTTGGATGAAGTTCCATCATCCATTTTTTTTTGAAAAGCTTGAAATCTGAAGATCAAAGTGAGATTTTTGAAAAAAAATCACCAAAAAAACAAGCATAAGCCGGTCATATAAAAGTGAAAACACGATTAGAAGGGAGATAGTGAAACTGAAAATTCAAATTGGATATGTGTGAGTGAATTAAGGAAAAAAATAGGGAATGGAGAGAGGAGAGAAAAAATTGAGTTTGTATAAAATTTTATACTAAGGCCAACAATTGTGATTTTGATTCGGTATACAAATAATGGATGGGTCCCATATTTAATGGCAAAATTTATCAAACTGTAGTCACAGAGAGTAATTAAAAGAAACTATACCTCCATTAAATAATAACATAGTAATGTTTGCCAACTCGCGTAATTTTTCCATAATTTTATAGTTAAAAATCTAAAATCGATATAATATGCATATGTTTATAAACTAATGGCGAAAGCTATGAATCAACTAACTTGCATATGAAGCCTCTTATGTATTGAAAATAGGTTATTGGGACAAGGCCCCAAGCTACCATAATACTTTACTAACAACATATATTAACTACTAATTTGCTAGATAAATCGAAGCCTTCCAAAAGTAAGAAGATCTCATCAAAGCTGGATGAAAGTGAGATCCTAGTGATACGCCTATTATCGATCCTGAATTCATAAATCTGCATCATAGAATAATGCAATACCGAGTGATGTCAATACATGAAATTTACTGTATGTAAAATAACTAAATGAAACTATTGGCTAAGGACTGAAGTAACTGAGCTAAAAGAGTAAATTTTAAGATATACTAAAATAGAGTCAAAGAAATAGTAAATCATGCATGCGTACTCAACAACAAACGTTTATAAATGAAAATATGCATCAATACAAATACTGAAAATAATATAATTTTAATTTTCTTGGGGAGATTCTCTAATCAATAATTATCACATGATCCTTAAAATGATACATCATATTTCCCATGTTGCTAGAGTCATCCTATACCTTGAAAAAGTATAAGACAAACTTATTTTAACTTATGGATACAATCTCTGAGCCCTTACTAGGGGCTTTTTGAGGAATCGTCTGAATCAAGACACGGTCTTATCATCTGAATCCTAACCCAAATAGGTTCTCAATACTACTCCCTAAACATGCACTTTTTCTCATAAACTTTAACACTTTAATAAAAAGTGTCATACTTTATAGAGAAAACTGAAAAATCTCTTTTTTTGAGTCCTTGCTCAAAATAATTCATTAGAACTGAACTAAATTTGCTTGAAAACTGACTATCTTTCCCTGGAAATCTGATTATGCTTTCTCAAAGCTGAAATATGCTTTCTTTCAAGCTGAACATGCTTTCCTTAAACATTGACTATGCTTTCTCTAAATTTGACGATGCTTTCTTTTAAAATTGACTATGCTTTCTTTAAGGCTGACTATGCTTTTCTAAAAATATGAGTTTTCTTTATTTCTTAAATAATGCACTTGAAGCTAAATATACTTTCTGGAACTCTTTCATGAAATAATGTACTTGAAGCTAAATATACTTTCATGAAATAATGCACTTGAAGCTAAATATACTGTAACACCTTGAAAGTAGAGTAGTTGATTTGGAAGGAAAAAATACATAAAATTTATTGGTGCAAGTTTGTATGAGGTCAAGTATGAGTTGTACTTAGTTCTACGGTCCATAGATGGCTTTCATGGATGATGGCATGAAAGTTGAGAAGATGTCAAGTCTCGGATGAGTTTTTACGGACTAACAAGATGGGTCGTGAGAGTTTCTACTGGCCATGTATGGTGCTCGTAGGGTAAATTCTAGACGTTGTGAGGTTTAGTACCTTAAATTTACTGTCAGCTTGTACGAGTTGTAAAAGGAACAACGGCTCGTAGAAAGCGATATGTAATTGATCTTCAGAAACCTGGACTCTTAGTCATTGAGTGTATGATTGGCCATGACGACCCATAAAAGGAACTACGGACCATACATGGCTGGTCGTGGTCGATGGCCCGGACTTAAGAGGATTTCTAGGGTTGAGTTCTACGAGGGAGCTTTACGAGTCGTGTTATGGTTTATGGGTCGTGGTTGGTTGTTTGGGTTTGAGTTCAAAAAGTTGAGTTTCCAGTAATTGATCTATGGATGATCAGTACAGTCTATAGAAAGATATACGGACCATACATGGTGATGTAGAAGCCTTTCGGCAGATATTTCTCAGGATTAACTGAGTTTTCTCTTACTCCTTTTATATCTAAACTACATCGTTTCTAGACTATTCCTAAGTCCTATAAGCATTTCTAAGATCAAAACCCTCACCATTCTCTCTCAAACTCCCAAAGCTCTCAAGTCTTCTTCTCCAAGGATTATCTCAAGGTGATCTAGGGTTCCTCAAGCTTCAAGTCTCCTCTTTCAAATCCAACGCTAGGGTTCATCAAGGTATGTGAGAAATTCATCAATGGGTTCTTCTTCACCCATTGAGTGCCAAAGAAACCTCAATTTCTACTTAATGACTCTTACCTAAATTCTAGGATTTCATTATTACGTTGTGGGTTCAATTGATTTAAGACTTTTTTTCATCATGATTGATCTTATTA
Organism: Solanum chiquidenum; assembly: GCA_029582725.1. NCBI lineage: Eukaryota > Viridiplantae > Streptophyta > Magnoliopsida > Solanales > Solanaceae > Solanum > Solanum chiquidenum. The sequence goes on along the minus strand of JAJOOS010009874.1, from coordinate 41,938 downwards.
TGCATGATTTGAAAAATCATGCTATACAAGTGCTTTATGATTATGAACTGAGCTTGATATTCATGTATTATGAATTGAAGAATTTATGAATCAAGGATGCATTTAGATAAATTATCAATCATGATTTTATGTAATAAGTTGCTTCCGATTGAAGTATTATCATTGTGAAAAGATGATCATGATTTAGATGCTTTAGATAAGTATCTTTATGAATATGCTATGAAATCATGATTTTGAAAGGAGTTATTCTATGATATGGAAAAAAAGATCTATCATATGGAGTTTATGAATGATTTGGTATTACTAGATTCTTCTATTTCAAAGACTATGAATACGATAGAGAAAATACACCATTACCCCATTAAAGTAAAACCTGTTTTTGAAAAAGACACTTAAACTTTGCGGGGGTTCTATTACCCGTGAACAATTTTTTAATTGGTGTTATAACATTTTTTTTGACAATCTGACATAGAGAGTGTATACACTCTCTTAAAGAGCATGAAAAACTTAAAATAATGATTATAATATTAGTTTTACGAGTATTTTATTATGAAATGTATTTTCTTATTTTTTGATAGTTTTAACCTTTTTGCTTTTTCTTTTTCATTTTATTTTCTTTCTTTATTTCTTTCTTCTTCAAAAATTAGTTGTCATCTTCGACGGAACTCCACCACTTTCGGTGCCAACATTTTTGTCACAACTCTACCCACATTCTTTTATTACTATCACTTTAATTCTCAATTCTAAAATCTTATCTAAATATTTTTTTTACATTTTGAATAATTTTGTAAACCCATTAGATTTCAAGATGATTATGAGATGTCATTTAGCTTTTTATCCAAATTTCAATCAATATTCTAACAATTTTAGAGAAATTCATTTATTCTTTTCAAATTATCATTTCAAATTTTAAAGTTATACAAAAAGACGATAAATCAATTGATGATATTCTTAAAATTTTGAATTTGCTTAAAGAATAACTAACTTTTGTTATAAACAACCCAACAAAATCAAGAAAATAGTTTGATTTTTTAAATAAAATTCAGTAAGAAGAAGAAAAGTTAGCCACGGAAAAGAAGAAGTAAGAGTAAAAAAAAAATGAAGAAAATGGTTTGTTGAATGTAGAGGAGGTGGGGGTGGAGTGGCGTGGGCTGAAAGAGGGGGCTTAATTTATTTGAAGTTGAAATTATAAAAAGGATAAAAAGAATTCAAAAAGTAAGAGAGAAAAAAAAAAGAAAAGGAAAAAAGTATAAAATGAAAAAAATATATTTTTAATTAAATTATACGTGTTAAATATTGATTGGTGCGTGACTAACACTTGCTTTTCAAAATTGGGACTAGTCCAAAAATGATGTATAATAATACCAGGTCAAAATTGTTCAAGGGGCTAATAGGACCCCCCTCCCCCAAAGTTCAAGTGTCTTGTAAAAAATAGGTCTTACTTAAATGGGGTAAAGGATGTATTTTCTCAATATGATATGATTATGCGTGCTTCCGTTGGGAGTTTACTTAGCACCGAGTGACATTTGAAATGGAGGGTCACCCGTTAGTAGAGGCAGAGTTCTTTAGTAGAAATCCCCTTGTCCCATAACTACGTGTCCTCTTATGGCTTTGTCTTAAATAACCTTAGCTAGTGGATCCACTTTAGCTCACTGTATGTAACTGTTTCCTTACATTGACAAGTTTGGACCCTCTCTTTTCAATATGGAAGGTTTACAATGGACTCTATATTTTAGCTCACATGGTTTATGTCGGTTGATGGTATCTCCCATCATAGTCTTATGATTTTATACAACAGATTATGATTTCTACTTATGATATGACTTTCAAAATATTGTATTGACCTTATACTATGTTTTATGAATTCAACTTATCAAATTATGTCATGTTTTACTTGATCATACATTATCATGATTTCAAACTTAGCATGTTTTATGTTATACTCATGCATCTTTTTTCATATTCAGTACATTTTGAGTATTGATCGCATACATCTCTTGTGCCTATATTGTCTTATAATATTGGTTTTGTCACTCCACATCCAACTTGTGGTTAGCACAAATTCTCTCAGCTTTTGCAGTTTTGGTAAGTCCTCATGGTTCGAGGGCATGTCCACATTATGAGATCTTTTATGTCTTTCAAACTCTTTCTGTTTTTAGATTATTTTGTGAGCTAGGACTTGTTCTAGCTAGCTACACCTATGTAGTAGAGGCTTATTGTCAGACATAGTATTTTCCACTTATAAAGTCTTTGTACTCTAATTTGGTATCATTTGAGATTGTCATATTGAAACTTATATTCCATTTTTATATTTCTTTCAGTTATGTTATTTATCTTAGTGTCATGCTATGTCAAGTTGCTTGTTTAGAATCTTTTGAGATTCTATTCGCTATGTCATGTCTAGCGGGTAGTCTTATATTGTGACATATACTTTCTTGAAACATATACTTTACTCATAGAGATAATACATATGAAATACTATGATAAGATTTTTACAGTAACTTCGGCTAAGAAGGAATAATGTGATAAAATAAACATGAACCATCAATCAAAGATCACCAATGAGATAAAGGATAATAATTTCAATAATAGGATCAACAAGCAACAATATGAAATAGAAAGAATTCAAAATCATAGACTCTAGGGTAAAAATCTTAGCTTTGATGTTACTAACTAAAATTGTAGGTGTAGGTTGTGAGGAAGAACTGATTTCATGATAATTATTCATCAATCAACCATCATCTCACTTGGGTTTTACTAAAACCCAACATATGCTCATCATGAATCAATCTATTTCTTTGATTCAGCTCAACTATTTTTAGCTTAAGCTATTAAGCGAATAATATCGAGTTAACATCAACTAGTTTTTCTCACTCAAACATTCTTTCACAAGCAACATAAGATATCTAGGATAAATTAGAATTTGTAACGTCTAATCATAATTGAAAACATGAAGAAATAGTTGAACCCAATTTCATTCAATATTTTATAAGCAATTAAACAATACCCAAATATAGATTAACCATTCATACATTGCATATTCTTAAGAATAGGAAAAGTATCTATTCATTACAGAAATTAAAGAATATATACTAAAATTCTCAGCCATAAAAGCTATTGAGATGAATTCTCAAAGGAATGAATCTTCCAAAACCTTTAAACACAAGAAGGTTCCCAAATCTTGAAGTACAAGCTTCTTCCCAAAGCCAAGAGTTTTGTGGAGAAGTAGCTAAGAATTTTAGAGAATGTAAAGTTGTTTTTCTCTCACTTCCAAATTCTATTTATACTTTCGATAATAAATACACAAAAATGCCCTTCGAGCCAATTTAGAAAACTCAACTAGACTTGTAGAATGATTCGGTTATACCCGACTTGTCAGTTTTTCTCGTCAAATCATCTTGTGCGATTAATTAATTTCTTTAGGTGACTGAATTTTGGTCATACTCTAGACCTTCGCAAAGTCAATTCGGTGATACACCAAATGTTCTTTTGTTTTACCACCTGAGGAGAGTTTAAGAGGTATGAGTTGTCATATTTGGCGAGTTGAGTGCCTATTAGCAATGCGTCAAATTGGATGAGTGATGCTCAATATAAACTCGATACTTCTTTCTTCTTTTGATTTCTTCATTTTTTTAAACTCCAAGGTATTCTTAGACTCCCTTAGCCAAAATACAATCACATTATAATAAAAAATGTATAAATAGGCCTTGAGGATATTACTTTTGATGAGGAAAAAAATTGAAATGAGTCGCAAATTCCCAATTCACCAACACCCCAACTTAAACTTTTCTTGTCCTCAAGTAAAAAATCATCCGTATAAATTTAACAAACATGTCTACAAAGAGTACTTCTTGAGAGTTGGCATGCATATATTTTCGCTAAGACTTTGCCCACGTGATCTTGAAGACCATTGGATTAACTTTAATGCTTATGCGCTCCAATTATGCATTATAAGCTTCAAACTTTGACTAATCATTAAAAATTAAATCAAGTGCTCACAATAGCTCACCAAAATGCAAAATATAATAGACAAATGTACTTGAGTGCCTGATATCCTTCTCTCACAATTCATAAGAACTTTATCATCAGGGAATCACAAAGAACACTCACACTCACAAAGAGAACAACATGTATGCGTCAACCCATAGGCTTGTCCATAATTTTCAATTGATCAATGAGCTAGCTATAGCAAGGGATCACAATGGTATTTTATCTGCTTGTAATGAGGTCTTGGGCAAAGTTGAATAAAATTTGGATTAAAGTGACTCTTCCAACTTGAAGTATTACATGAGCCCTTATTAGTTCAATCCTTCTTTCCTCCTCTTACTTGAGTTCCCTATCACAAAGAATGATACCCTTATCCCACAATCCATAAGAACTTTAAAGGGATCACAAAGAACACTCACACTCACAAAGAGAATAACATGTATGCGTCAACTCATAAGCTTGTCCATATTTTTCAATTGATCAAATGAACTAGCTACCAAGGGATCACAAAGGTATTTTATCTGCTTGTAATGAGGTTTTGGGCAAAGTAGGATAAAATTTGGATTAAAGTGACTCTACCAGCTTGAAGCATTACATGAGCCCTTATTAATTCAATATTTATTTCCTCCTCTTACACATATATCAACATCCACACTCACTTCTTTAATTCTTCTCGACTTCAATGATGGGAACCCATTTTTTCGAAATAATAAATCAATCATTCTTTTTTTTTTAAAAAAAACAAATCTTGGATGATTTTGGGAGGATCTCCATCTTTTATAATACAACTACCTTGAATAAACAACTTCAATCCAACACAAGTTTCATTCTTCATCAATCCTTACTACAATTCACCATACCCCCAACTTAGGCTTTTAACCTAAGTTATTTCTCAGCCTCACATGAATGCTTCAATATAATCTTGGTTTAAAAGGCTGGTCCAATTCAAAAGTGATAAAGCTATCAATACAACTAATTAAAAACATAGAAATTTAGGCACAACTTGGGCAAAACTGGATCACACAACTCACATGGTAGACATAGAGATTGTTTAGATTAATGACTCACTCTCAAAGACTATCTATGATCCTTTCACATGTTCCCAAGTTCCAAATAACTAGACCAGCAAGGCAAGTTCCATGTCTTCACGATGCATGAAATTCTGTCTAAACCTTACTGCACATGGCACTCAAGCACACTCATCAAAGCAACGATCATTATATTTCTAGCTTGCATGCAACATTCATTGCACTATCACAAAAATTGATATTCAAATATTCAACACAAAATTCTCAGATTCATACAAAGAGTATGCAAACTTTTCACCTTAAAATTGAAAATAGGTCTCTAGTATGAAAAACTCAGATAATTTACCAACATGCATCTCAACAAGAGTACTTTCTGAGTCATTCAATATTCCAATGCTAGTACGTAAAATGGTACAAGCATGATATTCAATGAAGCATTTGTACAAAAAGTTATACTACAAAACCTAAAATGATTAAACTATAAACCAAAACAAGAATTTAACTAGCATCACTTCACCAAAATTAAACCAAAAAAAAGTACCAATATCAAATATTGCAACCACCACCTAGAAAAACTACTACCCTTCTCCGCACTATAAAAGAGACATTATCCTTAATGCCAAAAAAATGAGCATCGACAGAGTAAGAGGGTCTCATGAGTTAGTTTTTTACCAACTCATTGGACTTAAATTCATGAATAATTGTTGTTTTTATGCTAATTGAGAAGATTTTAGGCCCTAGTTCTCTTGTATGCAACCATTTCTTAGAAAAGTGAAGTTTGATGTATTTGGAGCTTAAAATCACTAAAGCACACTGGTGAAGGAATGGGCATCCTACAAGAAACAATTTTCATCTTGCCAGCCAAACATCAGCTTGACCGAAGAAAAACTATCTAAGCACCAACGATTCGCTGGCGTGATACAATTTCTTATCAATATTTTGTCACGACCCAAAGTACACCCTAAGCGTGACATGGCTTACAAGACCCCGAGAGGCCCTACACAAGACACTTGACATACATATACACACGGTAATAGACAAAAACAAAGCATTTCATATCAATAAAAGAGTTTGTCATTTCAAAGGCGGAATTCTAACATAGTCTTGACACACCTTTCTACAATGTCAAAAGAAGTGGCCGGAACACAACCCGTACACCACTTACAACATCCGAAAGTAAAAACATAAGAAAGAAATAAAGGCGATATAGTATTTCGAGTATGAGGACTCACCAAGTCTTCAAACCTCTAGAGTGATCAACTAGCCACGAATGGAGGGAAATAAGTCATCAAGCTCTACATTAGTGAAACAATGTAGGAACAAGTATGTATTAGTACATGGAATGTATTAAGTATGAGGGACATGCAATAAAAACATGAAATATGATCATTAGGGGACATAAGCGAAAAACATGATGTGCATGACCAAGCTAAACATAGTGAAAATCTTCAAAGAGGAATCATAATCATGAACATGGTCATTACATCTAAAAATCATGAGGAAGACTTCATAAAATGTTTGAAAGTAACTTAGTTCATTTTGTGGGGTATTTAGTATTATCCGACATAGACCACATGAGCTTATGTGGAATTCAGTGTCTTTCTCCCACACCGAAAAGAGATTTCCTTACTTGCCAAGGCAAGAACCTTAAACTTCTAGCGTAGGTGGATCCACTAGCTATGTCACTTAAGATAACCTATGGGGGCACGTAGTTAGGAACAAGGAGATTGCTACTAGAGATCCAACCTCTACTAATGGGAGAGCCTCAATCTCAATATCCTCTCGTAGCTAAGAAAAAATTCCAACAGAATAATTATAAACATAAGCATATAATCATCCATGGAAAATAACAATTAAGTTACTAATCCAAGCTAAAAATATCATAGAATAGCTCCTTAGAACTTGAGTGAGAAAACCTTTCACCAAATCATGACCCCTTAATGTGAGAACTTTTTCATAATTTCATTGATACCAATCTTATAGCAACCTAGATCATAAAATATTTCCTTTCATAAATCATGTATAAGTTCATGAAAACATCATTCATAGCTTCATAGCTTCTTCATAAATTGACTACGGGCATGATATAGGAATTAGGTGCATAGGAAAAGACTCAAATACCCTTTAAAAATAACTGGCGACAGACTCTATGATTATGACCTACGGACCGTAGAAATTCCTATGGACCGTACTAGTCAACCATAGGTCGAGTGACTAGAGCCTAAAATCTTGAAAAATCCTACGACTCATTTCTACATACCGTCAAACTTTCTACGGTCCATAGATCTCTAATTTCAACACAAAATTTCTCTAAGTCTGAAACATTTCTACAGGACCTTCCTACGGTCCGTAGTCAATTCAATAGATCAGCCTGGTCAATTGTAGAATGAGTTACTGGGCTTGATTTCCAAAATATTTTTTCCACTTCCTACGAGATTAGTCTACGACCTGTAGAACTTCCCACGAACCGTAGACTAGCCTCTTGGACTTGAACCAATAGCCATCTTTTGGGCTTCTTTCCTTTTCCAAATTCTGAGGTGTTACAATATCTCCCCCTTGGGAACATTTGTCCTCGAATGAGACTCAAACTAGCATGAATAGAGTATAGAGAAACTAACAACCCAACATGAATGCAAATTTCATCAAAATGCACATAAACATGGAATTACTCCAAGCTAAATCATAACATCGAAAATGAAGTTTTCATGAACATGCATGCATATGGAAACATGAAAATGACTAAAACGGATGAATCCAAAAGAATGAACCATGAGAAAACTAATACCTCAAGATAGAGTAGGAGCTGAGGGAAAGAGACGAGGATACCAGGGCATCATATCTTCTTCGGCCTCCCAAGTAGCACTAGGGGTGTGCAAAAACCAAAACGATCGATAAATCGAACCGAAAAAAGTGTTATTGGTTTATTGTTATTGGGTTATTAGGTTAACAATTACTTAATGGTTTTATTAAAAATAATTATTGGGTTATCGATTCGGTATTGGTTTTTTATATTGGGTTATTGGGTTAACCGATAACCCATTAAGAATATAATAATTTACTATTTTAATGTTTAGTCATACATAAATATCAAACAAAAAATATTAATATAATCACTATATTAGACTATAACTATAAGAATCCTACACAATTAACATTACTTAGTTAACTCTGCTCTCTACATTCACCCTTTATGTTTTAGTATTACTTTAGTCTTTACGTTCACAACGTCAAAAACCTAAAGAACTAAGAATGACGACGGCAAAGGTTAGGCAACGACTAGGGTTTTGAATAGTGAGTATTTGCTATACTTTTACTACACTAAGCAGAATTTTGCACTCAATGAGTAATTAGATTTTCCTCTTTTTTATTTCGCGTTAAATTGTTGGACAAATCATGTATTTGTTTTGAAATCATTTTCTTATTGGTTAAACCGAAAACCGAAGCGTTAAAGACCAAAACCAATAAGCCGAAAACCGATAATAAATATTGTTGCTTCCAATTGCACACGCAAGTGTACGTGGTCGCGCAAGTAATATAGTGGCCCTAAAAGAGCCGGATTATCAAACCCAAAGGACTTGTCAATTAACCATTTACTAAATTATACTAATTCTAATTATTTATTCAAGGGAAGTATTTCAAAGATGAATATATATTAACTAAACTAAAAATAAAGATAAAATAACTAAACAACAATTAACTAAGAAAAGATAGATGTTTACACAATCAATGAATGAATCGATCTAGGATTATGATTTAACTAACAATCATGTTTAGCATCAATTTCATCAACTTATTTGATTATCTAGTTGCTGATTCACGGGGTTGATAATATAGTCATGATCTCCCGACCTCTAACCGTCTACCATAATTGACAGCCTAACTACATCGTTGAGCGGGGATAGATTGAACCAACTATGGAGCATTAAGTTGTCTTCCCGTATTTGAGTCAAGCAAGGCACCTAGGTATATCCCTATCCTAGACACAAATCAATTCAAGTGACATGCAAAAAAAGATCATGCTTCTTATATTCCACATTCTATCCCTCTATTCCTCTCCCGAGTTCAAAAGAATACAATAAATTTATTTTAATGGTGATCAAGCATCAAAATAGTAATCACAAGAATACAAGAACAACTGATATGACAAAACAATTATGCCGAATCAAAATCACTAAACAATCATTTTGTAAGTAAATATAATCCAAGAACTTGAAGTTTAACTCCACATAGACATAAAGCAATTACAACGAATCATTCAAAGAAAAGATGTAACATAAATAAAAGAAAAGAAAAGATGAAACCCTAAATTAAAAGTTATTTTCTACATTTTATCCTCTTCTCTTAATAATTAATCTTATGGACTATTTATAGATGTAGGAAACCCTAAAAAAAATTGAGTCCAAAACAAATTAGGAACCCAAAACCTAAAAGGATTCCGCGTGAAACAGTGTTGCGCCGCTCAATTTATTGGTGTCTTCAGAAACTGATGCGTGTCACAGAATTTCAATTCTCAATTCGCAAATTTGTAGTCCTCTGCGCTTCATATGTATAAATATTATTTTATTCAATTTAATCTATTAAGTTGTCTGCTTAATTTCCTTCTTCAATCTTCCATCTTTAATTTGTTTTAGGTCCAAATTTCTTCATTTTTACACCAATTTATTCCTACAAATCAAATACACTATTTAGCACCCATAAAATTTATGCTCAAAAAGGAAAAACATAAATAATTAATGTGAGGCAAATAATGATTAAAAATATGTATTTTGGCCTCACATCAAATATCTTATTGGTTTAGTTATCGGTTTAGCATATTTAAAAACCGATAAACTGAATCGATAATACTTAAAACCGAACCGACCGATACACACCCCTAAATAGCACCCTCAACTAATTGATTCCTCCAAAGAACCTTCATGGAAGCAAATTTTTTATTTCTCAACTTCTGGACTTTCTGGTCTAGAATCTCAGCTGAAACCTCTTCATAAGAAAGATTCTCCTTAACTCCCAAACCTTCCAAAGGTACAATGGAAATCGGATCTCTGACACACTTCTTCAACAAAGAGGCATGGAAAACTGGATGTACCGATGCTAAATCATTAGGAAACTCAAGTTCATAAGCAACATTACCAATACGCCTCAAAATTTGATATGGGCCCACATATCACAGACTAAGCTTTCCCTTCTTTCCAAATCTCATTACACCCTTCATGAGTGAAATGTTTAAGTAGACCCAATCATCAACATCAAATTCTAGTTTTATTCTTCTAACATCGGAATAGGACTTTTGTATTTGAGTCGTTTTCACCCTCTCATGAATAAGTCAAACATTTTCCATAGCCTCATGCACCAACTCGGGACCTATCAAAGTGACCTCACCAACTTCAAACCGTCTTATAGGAGACCTACACCTCCTACCATAAAGAGCCTCAAACAGTGCCATACCAATGCTAGAATGATAGCTATTATTATAAGCAAACTCAATCAAAGGAAAATGATCATCCCAATTACCCTTGAAATCAATTACTCAAGCTCTTAGCATATCCTCCAAGGTTTGAATGGTACACTCTTTTTGTCCATCTGCCTGAGGATGAAAAGCCGTGCTAAGTTTCACTTGGGTGCCAAAACCTTTCTGAAATGACTTCCAAAACTGAGATGTAAACTGAGTACCTCGATCATAAATAATGGACAAAGGCACTCCATACAACCTTACCATTTCCATATTATAAAGTTTGTCATACTCTTGTGATGGGAATGAAGTTTTTATGAAAGAAGGTGAGCCGATTTTGTCATTCGGTCCACTATGACCCAAATCGAGTCAAATTGTCAACGAGTGCGAGGTAAACCTTTAATGAAGTCCATATTCAAACCGTCTCACTTCCATGTAGGAATACTAATGTTTTAAGCCAAACCGTCTCATTTCTGATGCTCAATTTTTACTTGTTGGCAATTCGGACAATGTCTTTCTTCTTCCCATTCCACCGATAGACTTCCCACAAATCACGGTACATCTTGGTGGCTCCTGAGTGAATAGAATACTAAGAACTGTGAGCTATCGTCAAAATATGTTTCCTCAACTCATCAACATTCGAAACACATAATTGACCTTGATATCGAAGGACACCATCTTTCTCTGGGATAACACCTCAATGTTTTTTTTGGAAATCAACCTCTTCAAGTCAACTAATATCGGATCAAGATTTTGCTTAGCCTTCACATCCGATACAAAAGACGATTCTAAACCATTATGAACTACAACACCACTTTCATTAAAAACAACCAAACGAACACCCAATTGAGCCAATCTATGAACATCACAAACCAACTTCTTCTTATCATTCTCAACATGAGAAACACTACCCACTGATAACTGACTAAGAGCATCTGCCACCACGTTCGCCTTTTCTGGATGATATATGATACTCATATGGTAATCCTTCAACAACTCAAGCTACCTCATTTGGCGAAGATTCAATTCTTTTGAGTGAACACATACTTCAAACTTTTGTGGTCTGTGAACACATCTACATGAACACCATACAAGAGGTGTCTCCAAATCTTTAAAGCAAACACCATCGCTGCTAACTCTAATCATGAGTCGGATAATTCCTTTCATGCACCTTCAATTACCTTGAAGCATAAGCAATGAATTTCCCATGTTGCATCAAAACACAACCAAGACCATCCGTGAAGCATCACAATAAATCATAAAACCATCTAATCCTTCCAGTAAAGTCAAAATATGGGTTGAATTGCGTTTATCCTTCAACTCTTGAAAACTCTTCTCATAAGCTTCTGACTATAGAAATTGTACCTTCTTCTGAGTCAATGTTTTCAATGGTGAAGCAATAGAGGAAAATACTTCCATGAACCTTCTATAGTAACCGAACAAACCCAAGAAATTCCATATATCCAAAGCGGACAATGGCCTAGGCTAATTCTTAACCACCTCAGTTTTAATAGGATCAACTTGAATACCTTCATCGAAGAGAATATGGACAAGGAAAGCAACGAACCTCAACCAAACTCACACTTGCTAAATTTAACATACAATTTACATTCCTTGAGAATTTGCAACACAATTCTCAAATGCTCAACATGCTCATCCTTACTCCGTGAATGTTCAAGATATCATCGATAAACACAATCACAAATATTTCAAGATATTACCTAAACACTATATTTATCAAATCTGTGAATATCGTTGGGGCATTGGTCAAACCAAACGACATTACCAAATACTCATAATGATCCTACCGAGTTCGAAAAGTTGTCTTTAGAATGTCATTCTCTTTCACCCTCAATTGGTGATAACCCTAACGAATGTCAATCTTAGAGACATAACTTTCTCCTTGGAGTTGATCAAACAAATTATCTATCCTTTGAATAGGATACTTATTCTTGATGGTAACCATATTCAATTGTCGATAGTCAATACACATTTGGAAAGAACAATTATTCTTTCGAACAAACAATATTTGAGCACCCCATAGAGAGATATTTGTTCTAATCAAACCCATATCCAACAAATCTATCAATTGGTTCTTTAACTCCTTAAGTTTTGTTGGGACCATACGATAAGGAGGAATAGAAATAGGATGTGCATATGTGAGAAGGTCAATACCAAAGTCTATTTCCCTTTCGAGAGGAATATCAGGAAGTTCATCGGGAAACACTTCTGGAAACTCACTTAAAATCAAAACTGACTCAAAGGTAAGGGTTTCGAAATCTATATCCCTAACCCGAATAAGATAATAAATGCAACCCTCCGGAATCATTTCCTAGCCTTTAGGCAAGCTATGAATTGACCCTTAAGAACACAATTTCCCTCTTTCCATGACATGATAGGTTCATTCGGAACCTTGAAAGTGACCAATCGAGTCCTACAATCTAATGAAACATAACATGCAAGAAACCAATCGATCCCAAGAATAACATCAAAATCTAACATGTCATGCTCTACAAGATCAAAATGAGTGACTCTATGAGAAACAAAAATAGGAAAATTTTCTATAGACTCTTCTAGCCACAATAACATCACCCGCGGGAGTAGAGACATGAAAGGGATTAGAAAGGATTCCGGGACCAACATCAAATCTCATGGACACATAAGGAGTAACAAATGATAAGGTAGCACCCAGATCAAGTAAAGAATAAACATCAAGATGAAAGAATTTCAACATACCTGTCACCACATCCGGAGAACTCTCACGGTCCTGTCGAATTTGAAGAGCATAAAATCTATTTTACTTCAAAGCAACCAAATCGGAACCACTGGGTTGAAATTTCCTACCATCTCTTCTCTTAGTAGAAATCTATATGAAATATCTTATCTTGTGACCACTCTTTCCACACTAAAAGCAACTATATGTACCAACCAAACACTTGCCATCATGTTTCTTTCCACATCTAGTGCAAACGGGGGTAGAAGATCCATTACCACCATTTCCTTATTGAGGCTTAGATATAGACACCCTATTTTTTTTGAACTTAGGAGCCGGAGCATTAGAAGAACCTTGATCCAAAAACTTTTGCCAAAATTGAGGATGCCCATGTCCACCGGACCTAGAATGAGATTAGTGAACTTCAAGGCATACTCATTCACACTCATATTGCCTTGATGGAGATTAATACACTCAATCACTTTCGCTTCTCTCAATTCAAGAGGAAATAAATGATCAAGAAAATCTCCCTTGAATTTATCCCAATCAAGAGGACCCACATCAACCACTCTTTCACTCATCTATTGTTCAAACCACACTTGAGCAACACATTTGAGTTGATAAGCGACCAATTAATCCTTCTAAACCGTAGACAATCCCTACTATCTTGTAAACCTCATCAATGAACTCTTGAGGATCCTCATTAATCTTAGAAGTATGGAGTTTCAGAGGATTCATTCTAGTGAAGTCCCTTATCATTTCCGTCGTCATACCCATATTTTGGCTTATGGGAGCATCTTTTCTATTGGCCTGGGCCTTTATGGCCTGAGCCAACACTTGGAAAGTGGCTCAAAATTTGGCATAAGTCACTTGCTCATCCAACGGATCAGTCAGAACTTGAGGAACCTCAGGCTTCACATTGTCGTTGTCCGTATTCCTTCTCACATAAGCTCTTCGAGGGGCCATATCCTGAGAAGGATCAAAATGATTTATGAGAAGGATCTTTATAGAGATAGACTCTATGGCACGACTTTACAGTAACGAAAAAAATAGAGTTTCCTAAATGCTTTGTAGCCTCCTATCATATATGTGGCACGCTTCACACTTATGAACAAGACTCTACTCAATGAGGTTTGCCAAACATTGTAGGACCTTTTCTAAAACTTTGTGCCCTGAATACTAAGTTTGTTACGACCCAAAGTATACCCTAGGCATGACATGGCGTATAAGAGCCCGACAGGCTCTACACAAGCCACTTGATATACATATATACATGGTAATAGACAAAAGTAAAGCATTTCATATCAATAAAAGAGTTTGTTATTTCAAAGGCGGAAGTCTAACATAGTCTTGACAAGCCTTTATACATTATCAAAAAAGGTGGTAGGTACATAACTCGTACACCACGTACAACATCCAAAAATAAGAATATAAGAAAGCAATAAAGGCGAAATTGTCCTCGGAGTATGAGGAATCACCAAGTCTTGAAACCTCTAGAGTGATCAACTAGCCACTAATGGAGGGAGAGAAGTCGTCAAGCCCTACATTAGTGAAATAATGTTGGCACAAGTATGCATTAGTACATGGAATGTGCTAAATATAAGGGACATGCCATAAAACATGAAATATGATCATAAGGGGACATAGTCAAAAACATGATTTGCATGACCAAATGTCACGACCCAAAGTATACCCTAGGTGTAACATGACATACAGAACCTCGAGAAGCCGTATACAAGACACTTAGTATACATCATACAAGATAATAGAACTAAAGATTTTAAAGAAATAGTCTTATATCATAAAAGAGTTTGACAAAGCGGAAGTTTAACATAGTCCCAACAAGCCATCTATTACATCAAAAAAGAAGTGGTTAGGACATAACCCATACACCACATACAAATGTCTGAAAACTGAAATAAAGAAAGGTATAAAGGTATCTCAGTCCTTGGAACATGAGGACTCACCAATCTTTTAATGCCAAGAGATAAACTACCCACGAGAGTGAGAGTTAGGAACGTCAGACACCCGTTAGACGGGTCATGGTGCCTTAGACGGGTCGTGAAGGCTCCCATGAATCCATTTTGTTAGCTTTTAAGTCATGGGCTTTTGGGTCTGTTCCTAATTGTTTTAATTCAATGTTATGTCATTTTACCTTTAACCCAAAACCTAATTAAGGATTTTACCCCTAAAATCACATCATTCTCTCAATTTCCCAAAAAGAATAACAAATTCATCCTCCCTAAATATTTCTCTCTCTAGAAGAATAAGGAGTCAACTTAGGGTTTCAAGATCAAGTCTCCAATTCACCATTGCTTATGGTCTTTGAATTCTAAGGTATGATAGTCTTCATATATGGATATCTTTCCTCCACAGAGTTCCTAAATTCTCCAATTTACAAAGCTAGAAATCTCCAATTTAATTTAGGGCTTTCTTCCATGTGATGGGTTCTTTTAATGTTGATTTATTTGATTATTTTATGAACTATTATGCATGAATTGAGATAATTTCATGTTTTTAAGATGATTCCCCATAAACTCATGCATAACCCATATTTTCTAGCTATGATGATATAACGTGGGTTTTGAACTATGAAAGATGAGTTTATGAAGATATGCATGTTCTTGATGAAAATGATTTAAGTTTGCTTAGAGAGTAAAGCATAAATGTTGTTGTTATTATGAAAGGATTTCTCACATATTAACTCAATACATGCATGTGCAAGGGTTTTCTCACATAAGGATTCTTAGAGTTGAAAGGTTTTCTCAACTTAACTTTGAATCAAGTTTTAGGAGCTATTCTAAAGAAACCTAGTTTGGATTGGCTATTTGATGTGCCTTCCATAAAAAAATAAGTCAAGTAAAGAATTATGACTATTTCATGGGATTTATGCTTAGCACCATGAGGATATTGAGATGGATGTTCTCATGTAGCTAGAGGTTGGGTTTCTAGTAGCAATATCCTTATCACATACCTATGTGCCACCATAGGATGATTGTCTTAGATAGACATTAGCTGGTGGATCCACATAAGCTAGAAGTTAAGGTTCTTGCCTTCGCAAGTAAGGACGCCCCTTTTCAGTATGGGTAGACACCGGATTTCATGTTATAGCACACGTGGTCTCTACGTCGGTTAAGGCTACTTCCCACAATAATGATGAACTAAGATTACTTCAAATAGTATCTCACAAGTGTTCAAAGATGAGTTTTACTTGCATTGACCATGATTATGATGATGTTTTCTAACCTCTTATATTACGTTTTAACTTGGTCTTTGCATGTCATAAAAAGGTCCTTTTTAGCATGATTTTATATCTTTATGCGTTGTTATCATACTTGGTACATTTTTCTACTAACGCGTACTCTTGCCTACATTGTTTCTCAAATGTAGGGTCCGACGTTCCAGTTTCTCATCCCCATGGCTAGAGGTCACTTTGGTTACCTTAAGTAGTGGTGAGTCCTCATGTTCTGAGGACCAAACGTTTTATTGCTTTCAGACTTTACTTTTTAGATGGTGTACGTGATGTCAGGGTTACATCTCGGTCACTCTTTATGTAATAGATGGTTTTGAGACTATGTAGACTTCCGCTTTGTTTTATCAAATTATTAATTGTCTTTTAAATCTCTTGATTTCGATTATCTTGTTTATGCATGCTAAGTGGCTTGTGTAGGGCATGTAGGGGTCTTATGCATCATGTTACACCTAGGGTATACCTTGGGTCGTGACATCTACGGACCGTAAAAAGTGTATGTATTTCTCAGATTTCAGCAGACTTTTATGTATTTTTCTGAGTTCCTTAGGGCTTGATCTGAACTTAGGAATTTCTAGGATGTTACAGCATAACAAATCTTGCTTGCCTCTCTCCCATCTCGCTCATAACTCTCCTATGTATATGGTATCTCAAATACATATGAATCATACCAGACACATATATATAGATGTATTTAGTGCCATTCATATGTATCTAAGATACATTATGAATCTCGCTCACTTCCCTTCCCATCTCGCTCACCTTTCTCCCTATTTTAGTGTATCTGGTAGATAAAATACATATATCTAAGTGTATCTTCCTCAATATATCGTAGAAAACTTTTAATTAACGGTAAGATACATAAAATTTTGGAAGTATAGGTAATAATAATAATATGGTAGTGAAGTATGTCTAATTATGTAGTTATTACATATATGTAATGGGACCCATTGATCTTAGGCACATTTATATCCCCTATTACTACAATTTGTCAGCATTTACAAAAAAATTGAGAGTATTCTCAATTTCTAACTGATATGTTTTAGATAGGTATTGTGATGATTGCACTTTAACCTACATGATTTGCTATATGCAGGGGTTCCGAAAGAAGTATTCACATAACGGAAGCAAAGGAAGCGACAACAACAAAAAATGCATCAATGGGAAGGCTTGGCGCACTGCCCCAGCACACCAGGTGCACTGGTGGCGTAGGGCGGCAACCTCAAATTAATTGGGGCAGCTTTCTAGCGCACTAGTGGCACAGGGCTTCAGCTTGAAATGCCTTGGACTTGTTCCCAGCGCTTTCCTGGCCCCTTGCCCTCAACTTTTATAGTGAATTTAGTCATTTTAGGATTCCAAAATTGATAATAAGTGAGAATTAATTTCCCAAACTCTATAAATAGGACCTTAGGGTCATTTGGTAAGGGTACACCTTATTTTTCAATTGCAAGAGCAAGGTAAGAACAATCCATCTTAGGTTTCAATTTTCTACTCTTTCTTTAATTTCGAATTTCATGAAAACAATTGTATTTGCATTCTTGATTATTATGAGTGGCTACAAGCCTTTGTTCTGGGTTAAAGTTGTGGGTAATTATTGAACATCAATTGTTATGAATTAATTGTGATTATTTCTTAAATTAATTTTGTATTCTTATTTTAGTATCTCATGATTGGACAGCAATGAGATAAATATATTGTATATTCTTGAACTTGAGAGACGAATAGGTAGATAGACCAAATAATACAAAAAGCTCAATCTTTCTATAATTTCACTTGTTTAGATTCATGTTTAGGATTTCCACCTAAACAAACACCGAGCTTGGTAATGAAATAGGATGAAATATAAATGCTCATCAATTGAGTTTGTCTATCCCCGCTCAACAATGTAGTTAGACAATCAATTGGAGTAGGCGATCAGAGTTCGAGAGATCATGATCATAAAATCAACCCTATAAATCAGTAATTTGATAACTGTAATTAATTTATACATGAGATGCGATACATGAAACCTTAAGCATATTTCAGCCTTAGAATTGTCCCTTAATTGTTTAAATCACCAAAATTGAAGTTGTTGTTACTAGTTATTTTTATAATTGAATTATTCGCAATAGTGGTAAATGAAACACGAGATTCTTGAGAACATTTTATTTAAATTGTGTAATTAGTAGAATTAATATAAATTGATCATAAGTATTTTAGGTTCAACAATCCACTTCTAAAAGATTCATTTATTACTTTTGCGATCATGTACACTTGCGTGTGCATTTGGCAGCAACAACTTTTTTGGCGCCGTTGTCGAAGATTTTAGAATTAGTTTATATTTAAATCTTTTAAGTCTATGGTTTTATTGTATAAGTGTTAATAATTTGATCTTAGTTGTTCTGAATTACAGTTACTTAAGGCACAAGTCTGGCTCGAGGGAAAAAACTGGTAGATCCGTTAAACAAACCTGAAAGGTTTTTTTGTCGACGAAAAAGGTTGGCGGCTCTAAATCCATTTCAGCAGTTAGAAATAAATACCAAGGAAAATCATATGGATAATCATGAGGAAAACGTGGAAAACGAACAAGGGGATGTACCCATTATAATGGTGGAACGACTAGTCTGTGATGTGGCAGTCCCACTCACCACCAATTTTACGTCTAGTATTCGTAAACCACCACCGGGTGGTAGATTTGAGCAGAAACAGAATATGGTGCAACTCATTCATTCAACTAAGAAATTTACTGGCCTTTCTCATGAGGACCCACGAGTGTATATAAGGAACTTCATGGAAATAAGCGATACTTACATTTTGAATGGGTTATCATCTGATTATGTGAGGTTGACTTTTTTTCCGTTCTCACTATTGGGAGAAGAAAAATGGTGGTTGGCATATGAGCCAGCAAATTCTATCACTACATGGGACTATCTAGCAAAGAGGTTCCTAAGTTGATTCTTCCCATCAGGAAAAACTGCAAATCAATGGAGTGAGATATTTAGTTTCACGTAAGGAAGTAGAGAGAACATGTAACAAACTTGGGATCGATTTAAACATTTATCGTTACCAGGCAAATGAGGTATTAGCTCACACATTTATTAAAGGTCTTGAATACAATGCAAAGGTACTACTAAATACTGTAGCAGGTGGGCAAGCCCAAGAGAATACCTATGATGAACTGGTTGAAGTCCTAGACAAACTGTCAAAAGGCAACCCAGAATGGAATGGAGATGTGCAAAGAAATACAATGTAAAAGGTTGCATGAGTGTTAGAAGTGGATCAAGTGACTGCATTTGCTTCAAAATTTATGCTTTGCAAAATCACATTACCACGCAGTTCAATAAACTAACACTAGGGCAACAACAAGAACAAGTAAATGTGATACACCAACCTCATGGATGGTGTGAAGTTTGCGATAGTGGAGAGCATATGATTGAATGTTGCGAATCAAATCCAGACTCCGTGAAATATGTAGGTAATCCACATAGGGGTAGATGAACGTAGAATTATGGCAATACATATAACCCAATTTGGAGGAATCACCCGAACTTTTCATGGGGTGGAAAACAAAATTAGAATCAAAACCAAGCACAAGAGCAAAACCAATACCGGCCACAAAGAAATGGGCAGCGGTATCAAAACCATGACCAAGATAATAATCAAGGTGCCCAATAAGGGGGTATGACTAATGAGGAGATGTTCAAGCAACTGATGGCAGAGATGATTAAAAACAATGCAAATGTAGATAATTTCAAAAAGGATTTGAGAAACACCCAGATATCAAATAAAAATTTGGAAAGACAGTTTGCTTAATCAGCTAATGCTATAAATTTGCGTCGACAAAAGGTCTTCCAGATGTCACTGATACTAACCCAAAACAAGTGAATGATGTGGGTACAAGAAATGGTTTACAATTAGAAGAACTAGCTCCAAAGAAGAGAAATGTTGTATGGGGTAAGTGGAGAAAAGAAACAAGAAGAGGTTGGTCAAATATTGAATATCAAACGGGTTATTCCTCAAGTGAAATCATTTTCTCCTTTTCCACAAAAGTTCAAGAAGCAAAATAAGGATGAATACTTTTGTAAGTTTCTCTCTCTTCTTAAACAAGTTCACATTAATCTACCTTTGGTTGATATTTTGCAAGGAATTCCTAAATACGCCAAGTATGTGAAGGAGATAGTGGCAAACAAAAGGAGGTTGATTGAGTACAAAATAATGGCACTCACTGAAGAGTGCAATTCCAAAATTCAGAATAGACTACCCAAAAAATTGAAAAATCAAGGTAGCTTCACGGTACAAATTACAATTGGTCAAAGTGTCCATGCATGGGGTTATGTGATATGCGTGCTAGTATAAATCTAATGCCAGAATCTTTGTATAAGAATCTTGGGTTGGGTAGTCCAAAACCAACCAATATCATCTTACAACTTGTTGATATATCTGTTTTTAGGTCGGAAGGAGTAGTGGAAGATGTGGGTGTACAAGTAGGGTTGCTAATCTTTCCCATAGACTTTGTAATCCTAAATTTTAAGCCTGATCTTAAAGTTACATTTATCTTGGGATGACCTTTATTAGCCACGAGGTGAGCATTTATTGATATAGAAGCTGGGTAGTTGACCATGAGAGCTCATCATAAGGTAGAAGTATTTAATGTTTATCGTTCTTTGAAATTGTTCTCTATCTATGAGGAGTTTTTTGCTATCAGTGTTGTGCATTTAGCCATATAATCACATTATATTGCGTAAAAAGAATCATTGGAAAGAGTATTGGCGGGCCATGACACGTTTGGGGATGTGGAAGCTCAAGAGCTGGCTACTTGTCATGATGTTACACTTATAGGGGTCCAAAGAGGAGAATCAGAACCATTGGATCGAGTTTTGGGACCTTCACCCAAACCATCGATCATAGAAGCACCAAATTAGAGCTTAAATCTTTGCCGACACACCTAAGGTATGCATATCTGGGCAACAATGAAACTTTACCGGTGATACTTTATGCAGAATTGTTTGAAGCAGAGGTTGATGTGGCATTAAAGATCTTAAAGCAAAGGAAGAAAGTTATTGGGTGGAAGATGTAGGATATTCATGGAATTAGTCTAGCGTTGTGTATGAACACAATCTATATGAAGGAAGACCACAAAATGAGTGCTTAACATTAATGTTGACTAAATTCATTAATAAACAAGTTGTAAGAAAAGAAGTGATCAAGTGGTTAGATACAGGAATTGTGTATTCTATCTGATAGAATGCGTGCGTCCACTCTCAGTCAATGGGCCAGGTCCCTTGACTCAACACAAACTATAACGAAGAGTAAATAATAACAAGGACACAACACATGCAGTTTACGTGGAAACCTCCTTGCTCAAGGGAGTAAAACCACGACCTGTCACATAGGATTTTAAACTGTTTCCACTAATCTTCCTTAAGCAAAAGTGAAACTCAGTTACAACCAAAGTGAGAAAAAGCTATTAATCTCACAACCAAGTAATAACTCTATTACTTGAAGAGCCTAAGCAGATGCCAAACTGCCTACTAAGCTATCACCACTAGATAACTTAGGATTCAACTAAGCAACACAAAAGTTGCCCACTAAACCATCCACTCTAGATGACTTAGACTTTGACTAAGCAACAAAACGATGTTGCGCACTAAATCAGTTACCCTTAACCGATTTAGACTTTTCAGCCAAAACACAATATCTGAATCTTTTATAGATTTAGGAACATATTTACAATGTATGCGCAGAAGAAATAATCCTAAGACAACTAAGCTTGCAGCTCTATCAAGTCCCTATTGTTCTTGAGGATGATTCTTCACCTTTTGTTAGCATTTTCAAGAGTTCTTGAGGGTCTTCAAGTTGCAAAAACTAAAATTATGTCTATTGGACATAATCTTTTTGAAGAATAGTCACAACCTTCGAAACCATGGCATTGGCTGAGGTTTCTGCCACTTCTACCACAGTTGGAGACTGTGCACCAACCATTTGTACTTTTTTCAGCCTGGCAATTGTGTGCATATTTGCGCCCTCGATCAGGTCCCTTTACCAGGTCTCTGGATTTGTCAAATCATCAAAACTACACCTAACATTTTCCCCCTTTTTGATGATGACAAACTATACACACAGTGAACAATAACAATTTCTTCTTCCCCCTGTCAACAACAGTTTCTTCTCTTCCCCCTAACAACCAAACCTTTCTACCTTCCTAAGCGGCCAATGAATTCCCCCTTTTGGCATCATAAAAAAGAAGTGCAGTAAACCAACATAACAAGTAAGTTTGTTAAGCACGATCATAGCCAAAGGCAACAACATCATGAGGAAAAAAATAGGAAGAGGTAGAAATTAGCCACAACAAAACAGGAATCAATTTCATAGCACAAAAGTCAGCATTCAATACATTTGAGATAAACAGAAATTGAGAACCCTGGACACTATCCACACAAAAAAAAAAGATGGGAGAGGACTATGAGGAGGGAGGTTGATGGGAGAGGGAGTTGATAACAAGAGTGAGCCTTGAATTTGCTGCATCATTATCCTTTATCATTTTCTCTTGGAGAGAAATGATTTTAGCAAGGAGCTCATCATTCTGCTTCTTCAGTTCCTTAACCTCTTCAGTACCAGGTCCCTCAGTTTGCGCTTTGAGCAATTCAGCCTTTAGTAAGGCAATTTCAGCATCTTTGTTGCTCACTCGCACGATCATCTCCTCCAGTTCATGCTTCAACTGGTCTTGGTCCATAACCAACTGAGATACCTTGCTCAGTGGATTTCCCTTTCCTTCTATACACTCACATTCCACCAGCGTACTGAGGGTGAAGGATTGTTTAGCAGTTCCAATTTTACCTGCTCCCACTGGTATGTCCAGATGATAAAAACACCTTGGTCTAAAAGTAGCCATACCCCATGCCATGTTTGCCCTTGCGTTCAACCACAGTCATGTACATGTGCTCTAGCATGAGGGTTGGAAGATCTATGGGATCAAACTTGCAAAGTGACTCTATTATGAACAGATCAGATGCAGAAGCGACAGTTCGCTTTTCTGTTCGAGGAATAAGCCCCTTGTTGAAAAATTCAAACAACAGTTGGTACTATCCTTTCATGAGTTTCTTTTGAATCCCATCACGTCGTGTGTTAGGAATTTTATAGCATTCTTTGACAAACTCCTTAGAGCAAATTTTTCCAACGACGGACATGGTCCCTTCTGTCGGTACCTCCAGTATTTGCCCCAGCAGGTCTTCAGTCAGATGCAAACTTTTGTCCCCTACTCTGGTGTTTATGCTACTGTCATCTTCAAACTCAATGTTGTAGTAAAACTGTCGTACCTATTCCTCATGTAAAACAAGTGATTTGGTCTGGAACAAGTGAGTCCACGACTTGATTTCTACGAGATCATACAGAGAATTGATTCCATGCTTGGTGATGATGTCAGGGTCAAACACTCGACCTCCTAGAACCTTCTAGAGACATAGATTGTTAACAATTGACTATTGGCTTACCCCGTGGTCAGCCTCATTTCCCAAAGGACCAGGTCCCGTTCTAGAGGCAGGTTCGATGACAGGAGAGGTTTCTCTCTTCTTCTTGTTCTTTTCCTTTTTGGACACAACCCTCGTTGCCACAGATGCTTTAGATTTTTCTTCTCCCTGACTCTTTCCCTTACTAGGCTTCTTTACTTGCTTTCCCCCCTTTTCTTCAGAACTTTTTTCAACACCTTCATGTTCAGAATCTTCAATCGAGACATCCACCACATCAACATCGGGTATCTTAACGAGTACATTACCCAATTTTCTTTTCTTGCGCCTTTCTGCAGTCATTGTTATACTAGATTTCATAGCATCACCCATAGTTTCTTTGAATCAGATCTAGTAAACGAACTTTTTTTAGTTGTCTCCTCTGTAACCTTCTCCTTTTCTTTTGAGGATATAAGGACCATTTTATTTTGAACAATCCATCGGAGGGGAAGATTATCCTCGTCAGTGTCAGTAGAATCGGACGAGGGGTACACACCAAACTCAGGAGTTTGGTCAAAAACTGGTTGAGAACCCCCAAGTAGATCGTCCACAAACTGTTCTCCTTCTTCACTTAGTAACCCTCCCCTTATCTGGGTTAGACTCTCGACGAATAGGCTTTCACTGGCTGCAAGAATATTTGACTCAGACGATTTATTTTTGGGAAAATCTCCCTCAAATAAAAGGTCGGACAGCATGGCAGAACATAGACCAGGTTCGTTATTGAGGTCCAAGGAAGACTGGGTATTAAGAGGACTAGTTTCACCAATGTTGACTGGAGAGATGGTCGATATTTTGGAAGGAGACGGAGCATCGGGAGATGTGTAAAATGCCACTGGATCTATTTCATTTAGTGAGTCTAGCAACTTCTTTGGGGAAGAAGGGGAAAGAGACATTTTGTTAGAGAGAGAGAGATGAAGAGTGACAGAGAAAATGTGAGAGAGAAGAAGAAATGAGGGTTTTGGCGGAAGCCTTTAGAGAGAAGAAGATTTGAAATGAGAAGAGATGGAGTGAAGAAAAAGTCTTATAAAAAGAACTTGAAATGATGTGTCAGGTCCCTGAATAGACGTGTCGCTTGGACTTAAAGCGATGGGACAACGGTCATAGGGACCCATGACTAACACGTGGAGATCTCAACGGTTCGCATTCATTCAGTTTAAGTGAAATGTACAGGATGCTAACCTTGAGAGGGACCAGGTCCTCATCTGCAGATGAGATTTGATTCCTGAATAGTTCTGACCATTCTTTGCTTCTGTGATTTTTCATGAGTGTATACCTGCAACAGGTACATAGTTGATCTCACTTAAACAATACATTACGAGTAATGAGGATACCTGCCCTCCAGATCAACAATACATTACGAGTAATGAGGATACCTGCCCTCCAGATCATAGCCAAAACAAGGATTGGCTGCCTTTGGATGGGATTAGGTCAGTGCATATTCATCATTCCCAACTTCAGCCTGTTACTCTCAAATTGATCCTTGCTGAGAGCCTAGGTAAAAATATCTGCAATTTGATCTTCTGTCCTACAATACTGCATGCTGATATTTCCCTTTTCAACATTGTCTCTCAAGAAGTGATGTCTAACATCAATGTGCTTTGTTCTTTTGTGCTGAACTTGATTCTTTCCCATGTTGACTGCACTGGTATTGCCACACATAAGAGGAATAGTATGGATATGAACTCCAAAATCTTCAAGTTGTTGCTTGATCCATAGTAGTTGAGCACAAAAAGATGCAGCAGCTACATATTCTGCCTCAGCTATTGAAAGAGCTACTGAATTCTGTTTCTTGGTTCCCCATGAGATAAGTAAGGATCCAAGAAAGTGTGCCATTCCAGAGGTACTCTTCTTGTCAACCTTATATCCTGCAAAATCAGCATCTGCATACCCTACCAGTTCTAGGGATTCACCTGCTGGATAAAAGAGGACCATGTCCCCTGTCTTCTTTAGATACCTCAGAATCCGCTTGGCTGCCTTAAGATGTGATTCCCTGGGACATGCTTGGAATCGTGCACACATTCCTACACTGAAGTCAATGCCAGGTCTGCTAGATGTTGGATACAACAATGATTATACTATACATGGTTTGATTCACTAATGGATCGGTCTCATCTGCTCTCATTTTTGAGTTTGTACCCATAGCGGTATCAATTGGTTTAGAGTCCACCATGTGAAACTTCTTCAGCAGCTCATTTGTGTACTTCTCTTGACAAATTGAGGTACCACTTGGTGTTTGCTTGATCTGCAGACCCAAGAAAAAATTCATCTCTCCCATCATGCTCATCTCGAATTCATTCCCCATTAGAGTAGCAAATTCATCACACAAATGTTCAGAGGTGGCTCCAAAAATGATATTATCCACATACACTTGGGTGATTAGCAGTTTTGTTCCCTCTTCATAAGAAACAAGGTGTTATCTATCTTTCCCCTTTTAAAACCATTCTTCAGCAAGAATTTGGACAGCCTTTCTTACCAAGCTCTAGGGACTTGTTTCAATCCATATAAGGCCTTGTTCAACTTGAACACATGATTTGGTAAGTCAGCATTCTCAAATCCAGGTGGATGTTTCACATACACCTCTTCATTCAGGTCTCTATTCAAAAAGGCACTTTTGACGTCCATTTGGAAGAGCTTGAATCCCATGAAGGCTGCAAAAGCTATAAGAATTCTGATGGCCTCCATCCGAGCAACAGGAGCAAATGTTTCATCATAGTCGATCCCTTCCTCTTGATTGTACCCTTGAACAACCAGCCTAGATTTGTTTCTTGTTATGACACCCCCTTCATCAAGCTTGTTTCTGAAAACCCACCTGGTCTTTATGATAGTTCTGTCAGCAGGTCTGGGGACCAGGTACCACACATTGCTCCGCTCAAACAGATGTAGCTCCTCTTGCATTGAATTGACCCAGTCAGCATCTTTCAGGGATTCTTTCACATTCTTAGGCGCAATAGAAGAGATGAACGCTGAGAAAGCAACCAGATTCCTTGATTTGGACCTGGTTTGCAGTCCAGAGTTTAATGCAGAAATGAGATTCTCAAGGGGGTGAGATGAATTGTGCTTCCATCCTGGTTTAGATACCAAAGGTTGGGGCGGATACGTCTGTTCTTCTTCTTCTTCTTCTTCTTCAAAGTCATCATTCTCAGGAGAATGAGTTTCTTCTTGACTTGCATCATGAGGCGGACCAGGTCCCTCAGTAGGTTGGACATCTTCATTCATCTTCTCAGAAGGACCAGGATCAGTGCTATTTGTATCTTGATTTCTTTCAGCTTCAGGCATGTTAGCTTCATTATTCTGGATTTTGAATAACTCGTTAAGATCATCATCGTCCTTCATCTCCAAGCTCTTCAAGTCACCATTTTCATCAAAGACCATATGAACACTTTCATCAATGCACAGTGTTCTTTTGTTGAAAACCCTGTAAGCTTTGCTTGAGGATGAGTACCCCACAAACACACCTTCATCACTTCTGGGATCAAACTTTCCCAGATCATCTTTGCCATTGTTCAACACAAAACATTTGCAACCAAAGGTCCTTAGATAACTGAGTTTGGGCTTCTTGTTGTTCAGTAATTCATATGGTGTTTTGTTCAGAAGAGACCTGATCAAGCACATGTTAGTGACATAACACGCAGTGTTGATTGCTTCAGCCCAGAAGTTTTGAGGCAGATTTGACTCGATAAACATGGTTCTGGCGATATCAAGCAGAGTTTTGTTCTTTCTTTCCACCACACCATTTTTCTGAGGAGTTTTGGGTGCTGAGAAGTTATGATTGATGCCATTTTCTGCACAGAAAACATCAAGCTTAACATTTTTGAATTCTGTTCCATGGTCAGACCTGATCCCTGCAATCAAGCAATTTATCTTGGTTTGGATCATTTTGAAGAAAATCATCAGCACGTCAGTTGTCTCTGACTTTGACTTGAGAAACCTAGTCCGCGTGAATCTTGAGTAGTCATCCACTATCACCAGGATATACCTCTTCTCATTTTGACTTTGGTTTTTCACAAGCCCGCACAGGTCCATGTGCATCAGTTCAAGAACTCTTGAAGAGCTTACTTGCTTCTTTGGTTTGAATGAGGATCTGGTATGCTTCCCTTTGACACATGCATCACACATGGTGTTATCGCTGAACTTCAATTTTGGCAAGCCACGGACCAGGTCCCTAGAAACCAGCTCAGTAAAGACGAGCTCACTTGACCTAGACTCATATGCCACAAGTCGGCATTTGCACTTTGAGCACTTAGGCATGTCTGATCGTCTCCACGAATTGTTTCTAGTTCTGCCACATACATGTTTTTCCGCCTTCTGGCCATTAAAATCACCTTCTTGGTAGACAAACTAGTGACAATGCAATTTTCTAATGTGAACTTGACTTCGTTTCCCTTATCACATATCTGAGATACACTAAGAAGACTGTACTTTAACCCACTCACATAATACACATTTTCAATGGAGCTTTCAAGAGATTTTCCAACCCTGCCGACTCCAAGGACATACCCTATTTTTCCATCGCCAAAAGAGACACCTCCGCCTTGAAGTGCCTTGAGTGAAAGGAAGTTTTTAGTGTTTCCAGTCATATGCTTTGAGCATCCACTGTCTATAAACCAACACTGACTTCTGCTTCCTTCACCCACCTGCAACAGAGGTCATTTGTTAGACTTGGGAACCCACTTTAATTTGAGTTCCCAAAAGGGTGATAGGGGAATAATAAGAATGTTTCTTGCCCAATGAGGCAGATTGGTTTTCTTCTTGTTCCAAGACTTAGACATGGGATCAGGTCCCCCTTTTTAACCTTTTTCTGTCTAGAATAGACTAAAAAAAAATTGTGAGGCCTTCCAGCCAAGGAAATCCCTTTTCAGATGCCCATTTTGACCACAATGAAGACACAGTAAATTGTCAGAAATAGATACATATTTACTATGAGGATTGTAAGGAGGATTAATTTTCAAACTACCCAATCCCTTTTTGTTGTAGTTTCTTTGACTGGTGATGTTAGACAGCAGTTTGGTGGAACTGGTCCATTTTAGAGAAGTTTGAAGTTCTTCTTTAAGACGGACCAGGTCCATCTCCATCTGATCGTTTCTTTCCATTCTAGCTTTGCTTGCAAACTAGTGGCCTTCCCTTTTCTTTTCCCAGATTTTTCAATCATTATGCTCAATTAATTTTTAAGTTCTAGATTTTCAGCTTATAGAACTATCAAATGTTCCTCAATGAGCGATATATGAACAACTGTTACAGTCTTTTCTTCACCAAGCAGATCTAGGCTAATATTCATAGAGTCCTTTTCAGTGGTTAACTCTATGACAGACTCAATCAAAACATTTGCTAGATTTCGCAACCTTCTAACAGAATAAGAGTTCAAGTTTTGTTTAATGTCAAGGAGAGTTACCTTATCTTCATCGTCCTCGTCATCTAATTTTGCCATGAGGGAAAACAACCCATCAAACATGTTAGCATCATCTTGAGCAGCCAGCATTGATGCGTCATCAGGGCATTCTAACTCTCCTGACTCACTTGAGGAGTCCCCCCAAGCAGCAAGAGCTTTCTTCACAACATAGTCAACTGCAGCTTTTCTTGCATTCTTCTCAGGTACCAGGTCCCTTCTCTTATCCTTTTCACCTCCAGGTCTTTGATACTCTTTGTTTTCAGTTTTAAGCATTGGGCAATCTCTTATGAAATGACATGCCTATCCACACTTGTGACAAAGGTCACTAGCAGATGCAGTCCTACGAGGATTCCCTCCTTTTCTAAACCCTCCGTACTTTCTCACAATTTTCTGAAATCTCTTGGTCAGATAGGCCATGTCATCCTCTTTACTTGAAGTTTCACCTGGTGTGATTTTGAGAACTAAGGACTTGTCTTTCTTGGCTTCCTTCTTTGAGATGTCCTAATTTCGGTTCATTTCATGGGTCTTGAGGTTTCCAATGAGAGCATCCATTGTCAAAACCTTCAAATCATTTGCTTCAGTGATGGCATCTACTTTGCTTGCCCAGGACTTAGGAAGAATTCGAAGAACCTTCCTAACTTGCTTACTAGTGCTAATGGGCTCACCCAGACTTCGTAGCTCATTGGTTATGGAAGAAAGTTTGGTATGCATTTCATGAATGGCCTCTTCTTCCTTCATGGTGAAGTTTTCATATTGAGTGGTCAGCATGTCCACCTTCAATTCCTTCACTTGCTCTGTTCCCTTATGAGCAGTCCTTAGACAATCCCAAATTTCCTTTGCGAACTCACACGCAGAAATAAGATTGTACTCTTCAGCACCAATACCACATACTAGCAGCTTTTTAGCTTTCTAGCTTTTTTCGATCTTCTTTCTGTCTGCCTCGTTGTACTGTTGACGAGTCTTTGGAATGACTTTCGTGATTTCACCATGTTTCACTTCCACGGTTGGAATGAAATGTCCATCCAGTACTATGTCCCATAACTCGCTGTCCTCAGCCATAAGATAGTCGTGCATCCTTATTTTCCACCAACTGTAAAACTGACCATTAAAACGAGGAGGTCGTGTTGAAGATTGTCCTTCTTCGAGGTTCAGTGGAGCAGTCATTCTTTTGCAAAAATATCTCTCTTGGTTTTAACCAGCTAGAGAGTACCTGCTCTAATACCAATTGATAGAATGCGTGCGTCCACTCTCAATCAATGGACCAGGTCCCTTGACTCAACACGAACTATAACGAAGAGTAAATAATAGCAAGGACACAATACATGCAGTTTACGTGGAAACCTCCTTGCTCAAGGGAGTAAAACCACGACCTGTCACACAGGATTTTAAACTGTTTCCACTAATCTTCCTTAAGTAAAAGTGAAACTCAGTTACAACCAAAGTGAGAAAAAGCTATTAATCTCACAACCAAGTAATAACTCTATTACTTGAAGAGCCTAAGTAGATGCCACACTGCCCACTAAGCTATCACTACTAGACAACTTAGGATTCAACTAAGCAACACAAAGGTTGCCCACTAAACCATCCACTCTAGATGACTTAGACTTTGACTAAGCAACAAAATAATGTTGCCCACTAAACCAGTTACCCTTAACCGATTTAGACTTTTCAATCAAAACACAATATATGAATCCTTTATAGATTTAGGAACAGATTTACACTGTATGCGCAGAAGAAATAATCCTAAGATAACTAAGCTTGCAGCTCTATCAGGTCCCTATTGTTCTTGAGGATGATTCTTCACCTTTTGTTAGCCTTTGCAAGAGTTCTTGAGAGTCTTCAAGTTGCAAAAACTAAAATTATGTCTATTGGACATAATCTTTTTGAAGAATAGTCACAACCTTCGAAACCATGCCATTGGCTGAGGTTTCTGCCACTTCTGCCACAGTTGGAGACTGTGCACCAACCATTTATACTTTTTCCAGCCTGGCAATTGTGTGTATATTTGCGCCCTCCATCAGGTCCCTTTACCAGGTCCCTGGGTTTGTCAAATCATCAAAACTATACCTAACACTATCTTTGATAGTAAATAGGTAAGTCATGTGAAGTGTGTACTAAAGAAAGGTGGTATGACAGTGTGAAGAACTAAAAGAATGAGTTGATTACCACAAGAACTAGTACAAGATGGAGGATTTGCATGGATTACCAGTTATTGAGTGATGACAAAAGAAAGGTTCATTATCATATCTTGACCGTTTAGCAGGGAATGAATACTATTGCTTTTTAGATGGGTATTTTGGATATAATCATATTTTAATTGCACCCGAGAATCAAGATTAGACTACTTTCACTTGCCCTTATGGCACATATGTTTTCAAACGCATGCTATTTGGACATTGAAATGCTCCGGCCACTTTTCAGAGATGTATGATGGCTATTTTTCATGACATGGTGGAGGATTTTAAAAAAAGTATTTATGGATGATTTCTCTGTCTTTGGGAAGTCTTTTGAGGTATGTCTTCGAAACCTTGAAAAAGTACTCGCTCGTTGTGAAGATACAAACTTGGTGCTTAATTAGGAGAAATGTCATTTCCGTGTTCGAGAAGGTATAGTTTGGATCACAAGGTGTCGAAGCATGGACTAGAGTTTGATACATCTAAGTTGAGGTTATAGATAAATTGCCCCATTCGGATTCTGTCAAAAGGGTAAGAAGTTTACTAGGACGTGCAGGTTTTTACCACAGATTCATCAAGGATTTTTCCAAGACTGTCAGACCTATGTGCAGTTTCTTGGAGAAAAAGGTGAAATTTAAGTTTGATGAAAATTGTGTGAAAGCGTTAGAGGAGCTGAAGAGAACTTAATTGAAACTCCAATCTTGAATTCTCCTAATTGGGAGCTACTATTTGAACTCATGTGTGATGAAAGCAATGTGGCAGTGGGTGCAGTATTGGGACAAAGAAAAGATAAAGTGGTCCATTCGATATGTTATGCTAGCAAAATCCTTGATTCTGTACAAGCTAATTACACAGTGACTGAGAAGGAGATGTTTGGTCTAGTGTTCGCTTTCAACAAGTTCAAATCATATTTGGTACGTACCAAAGTGATTGTTTATACTGACCAACTAGTCATTAGGTACCTATTCAACAAGAATGATGCTAATCCCGGCTCATTCGATTGATATTGCTACTTCAAGAATTTTACTTTGAAATCAAAAACTAGAAATGTACAAAGAATCAAATAGTTGATCATCTTTCGAGGTTAGAAGACTTCTCTCATTTGCATGAAGGGGAAAAATACGTGAAGAGTTTTTGGATGAGTATTTGATGGTCTTATATCTCTCAAATGACATGGTATACTTATATAGTGAATCTATTGGTGAGTAAAGTGCTCCCACCAGGCGCAACTGCTCAACAAAGAAAGAAGCTAAAGCATGATACTAAATTTTATATCTGGGATAAACCATTCTTGTTTAAAAAATGAGTAGATCAAGTTGTGAGAGGATGCATTTCGTAAAATGGGTCAAACAAGGGCTCAAGAGTTATCATGCAAGTCCTTATGAAGGGCATCTTTGAGGAGAGCGCACGGCTCACAAGGTATTGCAATCTGACTTCATTTGGCCCTTTTTGTTCAAAGATTTAATAGCTCATATGAAAGAATGTGCTCAATGTCAAATATTGGGTACTATATTTAGAAGACATGAGATTCCACATAACAATATTCTTGAGGTAGCAATCTTTGATATATGGGGTATTGACTTCATAGGTCACTTTCCACCATTGGATGGAAACCAATAAATTCTAGTGGCGGTTGATTATGTGTCTAAATGGGTTGAGGTTGTAGTTCTTCCTACGAATAATTCAAAGGTAGTGATTAAATTCATAAGGAAGCATATTTTCACTCGCTTTGGTACTCCAAGGAAAATCATAAGTGATTGAGGTAAGCACTTCATTAACCATTTAGTGAAGAATCTTCTGGCTAAGTATGGTATACGTCATAAGGTAGCTACAGCGTACCAACCACAAACTAGTGGCCAAGTTGAAGTGTTGAATCGAGAAGTGAAGAAAATTTTGCAGAAAACAATGAATGCTCAACGAAAAAATTGGTCAAGGAAACTTGATGATGTTGTATGGGCGTATATGACAACATAAAAAACACTCATATGGACTTCTCCCTATCACATGGTGTTCAGAAAAGTGTGTCATCTTTCGGCAGAGTTAGAGCATCAAGCATGTTGAGCGATAAAGAAGATAAATCTTGACCCAGAGCTAGTCGGGAGAGGAAGAATAGTCTTATTGCACGAACTTGAAGAGTTTAGGCTCCACACTTATGAGAATGCTAAGTTGTACAAAGAGAAGACCAAGAGATGATATGACAAACACATAGTCCCTCGCACTTTTACTCCAGGACAAAAGGTATTACCTTTCAACTCTAGACTTAGATTATTCCTTGAAAAACTAAGGTATAAATAGAGTGGTAATTTTGAAGTGGTGAGGATGACACAACATGATGCAGTAAAGCTTAAAGGCAAAGATGCAAACGTTCTTAGTGGATGGGCAATGGGTCAAACACTATTTTGGTAATGATGCGGATTGGGATCGAGAAGATCTTAACTAAATTATGAATGATCCAAAGTTGAATCGAGTCGTGATGTTAAACCAAGCGCTCCACAGTAGGCAACCCGTGAAATTATGTAATAATTAGTTTTTTTTTTTTTTGATTTTTTTTTTGTAGGATTTAGTGAAAGCTTAGTTTATGTAATTTTTGGTAGGATTTTGTTAAATTTCAACCATTTGTAATAATTAGGAACTATAAAAAAAATGAGGAAAAAACAAAAGATGAGTCGTGTCATGACTAAAACTAAGGCGATGGGTGGGAGGCAACCCACCATTATTTTTTAACATAATTTGGTTGATGCACAGGAATTGGAAGGAGTAACACGCAAAAGAAGGAGAAGATGCAAAAAAAAAATGGACCGAACAAACATGCAGCACTAGGCAGGCGCGCGGCACGGGGCATGCGTGAGTGGAAGCCTTGGACAAGCTCTGTCAAGGCATGCCGCGCCAGGCGTGCATTAGTTGCAACCTACTTTGGGCGTACTGGCGGTGCCTCACGCCCACCACTCCTCCAACCCAATCTTTTTTTTTAATTCATGGGACCCACTTAAAATTCATCCTTAAATCATATACATACACAAATTTTACCTCACTTTCTCTCAATTTTAAACCGTACCCGCCGCCCCAACTCTCCCAATTCCTCTCAACTTCAAAACAAAATCTTATTTTCTTCACTCACTTTCTTCACCAAAATCCCCAAATCTTCCATTAATTCTCCCTCCAAGCTCTTTCTAATCACCATTCTTCTATCAAAAACTCAACAACACCCATCACCCACCAAAGAAAAATCAAACCCACCTTACCCCTAACCCCCACTACCTACCTGACCCATCCCATACCCAAACCTAAAAAAAATATTCATTTTTCTGTTATCTCGGTGGTTTCTAATGGCACCTAAAGGAAATAATGTTGAGGTTGGAGCGGGTAGCAAGCGAAATTGAAAAGGGTCCTCCGTCGGAACTTCTAGTCAGGCACCTACCAGATTGCCGCCACAAAAATTTGATAAATAAGCAGTGAAATACATTGGACAAGAGTGATATGATTGTCAACAAGAATCTAAATACTTGGGTAATGAATATGTCAATGAGGGGTGGTTGCAAGCCAAATTTCCCCAAATTCATTCCAAAGTTTACGCCTTGGGGATCCATTACATCTTCTTTGACCAAGGTAAGTGTAACCTGAGTCTTGTGCATGAATTTTATGCTAATTGGAATGCATATCATTTGCATCACAGTAAGGGTGATATAAAGGGTAGGCCTGTGCAGTTTTTGGTTGAAGCATTAAATGAATTTTGGGGTACCCCTGATTGTGATCATTCTGAATTTCAAGCTATGAAAGAGAGACCTCCTTATATATATATATATATATGTAATACTCTTTTTGAGGTAAACTCAACTGCTAGGTGGGAGAGAACGAAGGATACGGGTAGACATGCTACTCTACATTACGCCCACTTAAATCAAAAGGCACGTGTTTGGTTGAAAATTGCCGAGTACCTTGTTGCCTTGCAAGCACACCTCTGAAGTCACTAAATAAAGGGTAGTACTCATCTATAGACTAATAAAAGGGCTGCCAATTAATATGGGCGCAATTTTGCATCAAAATATGCTGAAATTTAGGAGTAATAAGAGATGGCGCTTCTGTCATGGGAGCTTGTTAACTCAATATTTACGTGATTTGAAGATTGAGGAGAGGTTCACGATGTGTTTCCACATTTTACCCCTCATTTGGTGTGTCATCTGGTTGATGTTACAAAGACAAAGGCACAAGATGTGTCACATGGGCCGGTGTTATCTACTACAGATAGGCAAGCACGGGATGATAGTTGGATGGGCAAGATGTATGGTATGGATAAGTTATAATTGAGGATTGGTGGTCATCCGATCACTGAGGAGGATATGGTGACATTGGCAGAACGTTACCCTATTATGGAAAGCATTATGTATATGTGTCGTAAGGGCATGGCATTTCAAGAGCCTATCGATGATGATGATACCACTGTTGATGAGGAGGATGAGACTGAGGAGGATAACACGGAGGATGATGGGAATGATGATGATGACGCCAGTGCTGGTGATGGTGATAATACCTTGATGGTTGTGGATTTTGCCGTGAATATGGCGACTGCTGATTGAGAATGCACGGCCTAGAGGCCAAATGAGAGTTTCCTTTCACTCTTTACTCATGTTTTAATTTTTGCACTAGGGCCAGTGCTTGCTTTAAGTGTGGGGTGGGATATATACTTCCTTGTAACCATTTTACTACTTTATCAAGTCTTTTTGTTTCATAGGTGGGTTCCTCAACTTTTGTTTTAGGTTATTTTTCTTAAGATAGTCCCTTTGAACCGACTAGGACTAGTTTATGTTTATTTTATTTTGTTTGATTGTTAGTTGAGTCTTACAATGATGGATGGATAACGAGCGTCTTAACAGAAAATTAGTCACTAGGATTGGTAGATTGTGAAGCCGAACTTTTTCGTATTTTGGAACCCTGCTTAAAAATTTAGCTTGACGTCATGAGTAGTTCACACTTGAATATGCAGTTATAATGGAAATAGTAACCTTGAGACACGCATAGGTTCTTTGTTTTGACTCTAAATTGATAAAGTTGAGCTTAATTGTGTGAGAAACACGCAATGTGATTTGTATGAGCATGCTATGTTTTTATGTCCTTTTGTGTATGTCATGATGCCATGTGTGGTGAGTGTTTTTCTTGCACGGAATGGTGTCTAGAACTTTCCTCGTGTGCGCTTAACAAGTAACTTGAATGGATTATGGAATATGATTGAGGTATTTCTTTGAATAGCCAATTTAAACTCTCTTGTGTGCCTCCAAAATAATTGTCCTTAGTGAAGCCCTGTTGAGCTTTTTAGCCTATATTTTTTTATTAATCGCATAATGAGTCCATTCCCTTTTTATTGATACCATTACTTTGTTTGATCCAAAAATGATCCTTAATGTACTATGTCAATAAGCAAAGGTAACATAATGGTAGAAGTGAAGTCTAGTGAAATAACTTATGTGGTCAAATTAGAAAAAAGAGGTGAAAATAACCCATGATTATAATTGTAAAGGCACTTGTGGAAAAAAAACATGTGCGAATAAGAAACAAGTCTTGAACAAGTGCTTAAATAAAGAAAAGGGCAAGTATTGAAAAATAAATTTAAGGGTAGTTAAGAGGTGTGCACCAAAGAAAGGAGAAGTGGTTGGAGATGTCCGAAAAACAAAACAAGTGCATTAAGGAGGAAAAGACACTAATTACATCCTAAATATACCCCTCCTTATCCCTTAGCCGACATTACAACCAATTAAGTCCTATTGATTTCATGATAAATTTATTGTGAAAGTTAAAGTACATTAAAGGCAAGCCTAGGGTATGTTGTGACATGCAAGAATATCTTATGTTAGAACGAGAGATTAATTTTTGAAAAATAGGTCTTTTGTGAAATAAAATATGTGAACATGATGTATGTATGAGAGAAAGGCTATATCGGAAAAAGTGAGGGCATTCATGACGCACATTTGGATGTATTTTATGTTGGTATACTCTTATATGATTACATTGGCCTGGAAAAATTAGTGACGAGTCATTCATTGAGGTTGTGTTGTGTCGATTGGTATACTAACATGGCGAACTAAATTGTTGAATGTTGCATAAAGTGTGGACTACAAAAGCATGATTAAATGTGTTAGGATAATTTTAATGCGGGTAGATAAGTCCAAAGGTGATAATTATGAGTTGATAGCTTAGAGATTGTTCGAGGATGAACAAAGCGTTAAGTGTGGGGTAG
This sequence comes from Solanum chiquidenum, assembly GCA_029582725.1. Lineage (NCBI taxonomy): Eukaryota > Viridiplantae > Streptophyta > Magnoliopsida > Solanales > Solanaceae > Solanum > Solanum chiquidenum. The sequence continues at coordinate 4,241 of JAJOOS010009874.1, read as the reverse complement.
TGATCTTGGGCGTATTTATATGCCCTATTACTACAATTTTCTCGCATTTACCTTACGTTTTGAGAGCATTCTCAATTATAATTTGTATGTTTTAGATAGGTATTGCGATGATTGCACACTAACCTATATGGTAAGCTATATGCAGGGGTTTTGGAAGAAGTATGCATATAACAGAATCAAAGTAAGCTAGAACGACGAAAATTAACGGGAAGGCTTAGCGCTCTGCCCAGCACACCAGGTGCACTGGTGGTGCAGGGCGCCAACCTCAAATTAATTGGGGAAGCTTCCTGGTGTACTGGTGGCGCAGGGCGCCAGCCTTGAAACTCCTGGGACTTGTTCCTTGCCCCTTGCCCTCGACTTTTCTGGTGAATTTTAGTCGTTTTAGGATTCCAAAATCGATTAGAAGTGGGGATTAATTTCTCAAACTCTATAAATAGGACCCTATGGACCTATTTTTCAAGTGCAAGAGCAAGGGAAGAACAATTTGTCTTAGGTTTTAATTTTCTACTCTTTCTTTAATTTCGAATTTCATTAAATAATTATATTTGCATTCTTGATTATTATGAGTGGCTAGAAGTCTTTGTTCTTCAGATGTAGCTACGGATAATTGTTGAACATCGAATGTTATGAATCAATTGTGATTATCGCTTAAATTACTTTTATATTCTTATTTTATTATTTCATGATTGGTCACCATTGAGATAAATATATTGTATATTCTTGAACTCGAGAGACAAATAGGTAGATAGACCAAAGAATATAAAAAGTTTGATCTTTCTTGAATATCACTTGTTTAGATTCGTGTTTAGGATTGACACCCGGACGAACACCGAACTTGGTTATGAAACAGGATGAAATATAAATGCTCGCGAATTGAGTTTGTCTATCCCCGCTCAACAATGTAGTTAGACAGTCAATTGGAGTAGGTGATTAGAGGTTGAGAGATCATGATCATAAAATCAACCTTGTAAAACAGTAATTTGATAACTGTAATTAATTTGTACATGAGATGAGATACATGAAACCTTAAGCATGTTGCATCTCTGGAATTTTCCCTTAATTGTTTAAATCACCGAAATTGAAGTTGTTGTTGCTAGTTATTTTTATAATTGAATTATTCGCAATAGTAGTAAATAAAACACAAGGTTCTTGAGAACACTTTCTTTAAATTGTGGAATCAGTAGAATTAATATAAATTGATCGTAAGCCCTTTGAGTTTGACAATCTGATTTTAAAAGAGTCATTTATTACTTCTCCGACCACATACACTTGCATGTGCATTTGAAAGCAACACCCATCATATCTTCAACTTCAATCGTTCATTTTAGGGTTCATGATTTGTAATTAAGTAGTAAGGGATGGATTTCTTTAAGGGGAACTTAAATAAATTTCACCAGTTTAGTAGTTAATTACTTAGATACACTCTAACTTACAATATTACGTATCTTATCAAATTTTGGTTCCTCCAGATATGTCCAGATACATGTATCTTGGATACATGGGGTCAAATTAGGTGTAATTTGTTCTATATATTTATTGTATCCAAGTGGATTCGCATGTATATGGGATACATAACAAATCTCGTTCGCCTCCCTCGCCTCTCTCCCATTTCGCTCGCCACTCTCTCATGTATATGGTATTCCAGCTACATGTGAATCATACAATATACATATAAATACATGTATCTAGTTTGTATCTAGTGTGATTCGCATGTATCTGGGATATATACTAATCTTGTTCACCTCCCTCCCAATATCGCTCACTTCTCTCCCTATTTTTGTGTATCCGGTAGCAAAATTCCTTTTCTAAAACTCTTGATAAGATCCAAATAAGAAAGCATAAAAGACAATCTATTTAAGCAGGTTTATTTTGCAAAAAAAATTGAAGACTTTGAATACCCTTGACCTTTTATTTAGTACCTATAAACTAACATGTTGAAACCATCATTTGTTAATGTAATATAATATAATAACCATATATAAAATTCGTGTCAATATGGGTTCAATATATGATTTTTTTTTCTCTTAATTTATGTGACATAAATAGAATTTGAAAAGTCAGTCAACTTTTTAATATGATCTTTAGATATTTTAGGTTGATTTATAAATTTCTTATGTAATTTTCAAATAACATATGTTACTCCCTTTATTTCAATTTGTGCGACACTGATGTAATTTCGACAGTGAAACAAATTTTTTATTTGTGTTGTTATTATTGTGATATATTATGTCACTTTCTCTATCGCTTTTATGTAGCACTGATGAAATTTCAAGAATTAATCAAAACAATTTAAATATTTTATGTCATTATTGTGAAATCATGAATAAGACACCCAAAGTTGAGAGTAAATAATATCATAAATTAAATAAATAAAATAGCATGGATTGATGTTGTGTGCCCAAGTTATAGCAACCTCATAATTTGAGGAAATTACAAAAAAAATATGGTTGATGGAGTGTTGAACCCAAACCTCTCACACCTAAAATGAAGCCTTCACCATGAAGCCAACAAGCAACTATAAGCATAAAATGTCAAAAGTTGCAGCATGACACAGCAAGTGAGGCAGCAGAACTATTGCTTCTTATATAAGGGAATAATAAAATAAATATATAGAAAAAATCATGCAAAAATCCAGCACAAATATCAGATGTGAAATAAAGGGGTGGTTTGCTTTGCTTATTTACTAAAAAAATAAAAAAGTTGAAAGAGAGTTGGAAAAAAATTTAAAAAATAGCAAGTGGTCAAAAAGTAAAGAGTAGCAATATCTTTTTTATGTCATAAAGGAAAAAGTACTCTTCTCTTCACATTCCCTTTATTTTGCTTTATTCATTTAATAAAATAAAACTAGTACTAGTACTGCTCCTACTTATTTTTATTTTTTTTTCATTCGATATTCAGAGCCCACATTCGAGCTCCGACTAAATTCAGATCACATTCTAATAACCATTCAGGGGTGACGCTCCCAATAGAATTTTTTCCATACCCATGACTCGAACTTGAGACCTCTGGTTAAAAGTGAAGCGGTCCCACCACTACACCATGTACAACTCATGTTGATCCTACTTATTTATTCATTTCTCTTTATATATATATATATCCCTATCTTTTATCTCTCTCTTTCTTTGCTTAACAAATGTAGAGGCTGTCTGTCCGAGTGCTTCCCCACAATGCTAAACTTATTTAATCATCAAAATAAATAAGCACTATACTTTAATCATTAACCATCCCTTCTTGTTTCACAAATAAAAACTCTCCCATCCAAAACATAGAGGGGAAACTTTTTTTTGTTGGATAAGCATGCAATTTTCCTTATGTCATATAATATAATAATGAGCAACTTACAAAAATGACTATATTTATAGGGTTATTGAAGTTCAATAGCTATAAGTATGTTATTTATAAAAAAATGACTATAATTTATATCTTTTTCTAGCTGTTTTTCTTTATATGTTTTTATTTTTCTATTTATACACTAATACAGTTTTAATTACAATGAACTAAATAAGGAATATGTATTAATTGTGTACAATTAGCATATGAATATTTTGAATTCAAATTGGTATCTCTATTTATAAAATTTAAAGTATTAATATATCAAGGATATATGTATTTAAAAAAACTTAGGAGTCGTTTGGTACAAAGATCAATAATGCAGGGATTAGTAATGCAGGGATTGGTAATGCATGGATTAGTAATGCAGGGATTATTTTTATCAAGTGTTTGGTTCATTGTTTCTTACCTAGTTTTGTATGTGGTTTAAAACTCTACAAAAAACGTTCTTTCCAATTATACCCTTGAGTTATTATGGAATTTTATATTTCATGTAATTGGGTCAAGGTAAATAATTGACAGACAATATTACTTTTTTTATAGCATTTTAACTAGCTAGGAGAATAAAAATTTTATTTTCATGTTCACTATTTTCTCACTTAAATTATTTGAGAGTAAATAATTGTCATCTTAATAAATTGGAGTTAATATCTCAAAAGGTCACACAACTATAATAATTTATGGAGAAAATTTATTGAACTTTGTTTTGTATCAATAAATTAAAAAAAAATCTTTATCATAAAATAAAAATAAAAAATAAATATAACAAAATAAATTAAACTATTTTTATACTCGAGATGTTATATATATATATATATATATATATATATATATATATGCTCTTGTTTTAGACTACTTGTGTAATGTTTAATGGACTTCCGTGAAGAGGCAATATTTGACTTATGAATTGT